>JAMWET010005956.1:30000-35000 GCA_024036415.1 Prochilodus magdalenae | reverse complement strand
TATTTGTATCTGTGCTGTTTTTTGTGAAACCGCTACTGGCTGCTAAATTTCCTTCGGGATCAATAAAGTATCTATCTATCTATCTATCTATCTATCTATCTATCTATCTATCTATCTATGTGTCTGTCTGTCTGTCATTATTCAAATATTTTTTTAACGCTGCTAAATTATGTGCAGTAATCTGTGGAACAATCTCACTGTTTATTATTATCAAGTACTTTATCACTTTTCAGTGTTATGTTTACAGCTACAGTGTTAAGTTTACAGCTACAGTGTTATGTTTACATCATGCAGTAATATCATCACTTGGAAACAGCAATATCTTCCTGTACAAGTGCAATATTTTTGTGTAATGTATGACTTCCTATTTGTCCCCCCCTTCAATATTTATACTCATGTCTCATCTGCACTGTACTGTTTCTAGTCTCGTGTGTTTGCACTATGTTTACATTTGCACATCGGAGTCTGGAGAAAAGCAATCTCGTTCAGTTTTGCACTCCTGATGTAAAGCCCGAATGCCAAAGTTCACTTTGACTTTGGATTGGTAAACTGTTTGATAGCTGTAGTTGCTAAGCTATAACTGAGACAGCGTTGGGTCAAGCATACAGAATTAATTCAACGTGAGCTGCCGTATAAACCAAACGATGGACTGGACTAGGGGTATGTAACTGCCAGGGGCCTCTGGGGGCCTTGGACCTGTAGTGCTGCTAATTGTGGTTTTATTTGAACATGAGTTGGTGTGTTCTCCAGTTTTTCGCAGATCCCTGGGATTCTAATGTGTACACACCTTATGTCCATCGTTACTACTGCCAGTTTACTGTAACCCTATTAGGGATGTGACGATGACTGCAGTACCGTGGACATGTGGTTCTTACTGTGGGCTTGAGGTAACTACCAGCGACACCTCGGTTTCATCTTTCAGCTGGTGAGAGTTGATTCACCATCATTAACCACACTGGACATCAGTTCCCTGTTAGATAACTGATGGAGATGAGGCTGTAGCTTGACCTCCTGGCCATTCCACATGGCTTTAATTACCAGCTCCACCCTGGCTCCACCAACTCTCACACACTTGCAGCCGATCTAGGACTCACTGGGACAATGATTCATACCTCTTTGTTGGCTCTGCTTGTTTTCAAAGTCTCTGTGTTGCTGCCAGAGTTCTTAGCCATGTTTCTGGGTCCCCCTGTGTCATGTGGGACAAGACGAGGAGGCAGGATGCAAATGCGAGTCTTTAATAGGCTCAAATTAAAACAAAAACAAAGACACTAGTAGACTAAGAAACGACTGGGACCAGGGTTACAGAAACAATCGACATGGAGACAGAACATCACGCAAGAACAAAGGGAACAACAGGGAGTATAAAAGGACAAGGACTAACAAGGAACACCTGGAAAGGGGTGGAGCTACAAACTAAGGACAGGTGAGGGGCCTGACAAGAGGGCGGAGACCAGAGAAAATGGAGACGGGACAGGACAGGACATGACGTGGCATCCTGAGTGTCTTCGTAGCTGGTTGCCTTGGTTTTATCAGCTCTGGTGTCCTGGTTTTTGTGATTATGGATTTGTCTTTGATGCTTCGTGACTGTGACTCTCAAACAGTCCCTAATAACACCACTCTGTTTGGAACCTGCCCGAGATCTAAGACTGTCTGTCTTCATTTGTGGTCTCTGCAAATATTAACCAGGGTCATCCACCGCGTTCTGTGGTCTCCATGTGGGTTAAACTGAGATGTGTTGCGTTCTCGCTGTAAGGAACAGTCCCCGCCCTCACAGCCCTGATTAACACTCCGTATATTCCAGCTTCCAGCATTCAGAAAATAATTGGTGGGTTTTTCTGTGAAACCCATGAGAAACACTGAGTATGGCTGGAGAGCGTTAGATCAGACTAAAGTGCGTTTGTGAGATTTGGTAGCCATGGTTACAAGATGAGCTACAGAGTGCTAAGGCTGCACTTTCCAAAAACCACTTCCTTCCTGTGCAGCCCATGAGGTCAGACAACCACCCATTTCTCCATCATTTCTCAACACGAAACTCACGGTTTAATTCTCCCATCAGCTCTACAGTACTGGTGGTACTCTGTCTGTAGTTTGAACACCTTCACCAAGCTCAGCTAATTTCTCCCCGTGTGGTGTGAACCTACTGAACCCACTTCTTAAGTTCAGTCCATTTAGTAGGGTGTGAACAGGCCACACAAACTTCAGGCCTTTCCCACAAACTGAACCATGGTCTGCCAAAAATCACAGCTGTCAATCTGCTTCCAAATGAACCTGCTTGTGTCTGCTTCTTTCTTCTGGTGTTGGAAGCAAGTGAGCCAGTACTTACTCCACAGGTCCGGGGAACCGAACCATGCGGAGCCAGTGGCCAGTTTAAAACACCAGCAGTGCCTGAAAGCTGCTTGATGGCTCGATAGCCCCCTCTGCTTTTCTTTATCTTCTGTCTCTTGGCCTTTCTCTTTTACTAACGGTAGCCGTTGAGGGTGGAGTCCATGAGGCTGGACCAACATTGGGTAATGGTGTGCTGATGTAACCCTGTCTGTCCCTTCTGTTGTCTGCTGCGTTGTCAGTCTGTGGCTGAACTGCCAGTGTGGGCTGCCCATGACCCATAGCAGCATCTCCACTGGTGTAGGTAATTACATCTGGTACTGGCCAGTGGTGTTCATCTCTGTGGGTGTGAATGATGGTCAGTTCGTGTCAGTGTTGATGTGTACGGCCAATCAAGGGCTCCCTAAACAGCCGGTCCCTCCAGCTGAATGAGCCGGTTGTATGTAGAATATAAACTCTAGGTTGCTGCGGTGATGCATACATTTCCTTAGGCTACAATGTCAAGCTACATACAACAAGTAATCTAGGCTGCGTCTGTTGGAGCAGAGTGTTCACCATTTGCTCTGCAGGTGCCATCCCCAGCATATATTCAACATCCAAAGCAGCTTAACCATACGTCATAGCGATCAGGGAACAGCACTGGAACAGAGTGTGGGTCTGCAATGAGCAGGTTCAGGGACAGAGGCTTAGTGACTGTAGCCACAGGGTCTGCTGGCTTGGCAGAGGGTCTGGAGTCTTGGTAACCGGATGCCCAGAAAACTTGGAGGCCAGGGCAGGGCAAGGGGAGTTTTGATGGAGAGTAGCGTCCATCAACAAGCTGGATCCTTCCGTCAGCTTGGAGTAATGTCTTTCCATGGGCTCTTGCTGCAGTCATGTTTGGATGTCTGTAACAATTGAGCGCATGCGGCTGTAAGGTTTTTATTGGAATCCAACATTACAGAGTCCAGAAATTGGCTGAAGTGTCTATGATAAAGCCAATAAGCAGAACAAGGGGACAGAAACCAGCGTAACTGAAACTACCAAAGACGAAGAGCTACTGAAAAGACACTAGACTGACCACAGAGGAAACCAACAGGAACTCACATACATGATACAGTTGGGTCAGGCTTTGGTGCGCAGTGTCCTTTTTTATGCAGCACGGTGTTGAGTATTTGTGCTTAAGGGTTTCACTTCTGCCTGGTTGTGAAATACTGAGGTGGATGGAAACAGCCTGCAATGTTGGATTTGGACAGCAGCAGCTTCCTTTGTACTGTCCTTCCATGAACACCATTGTTCTTCAGTGTTTATCTAAAGACTGTGTCTTGGTCCACTGATGTATGTCCAGGTCCTGGCTGGGCTTTTGTGGACGCTTCCAGCTTTGTGTGCCTCTATAACACGCCTTCTGAAATTGGTTCATGGCTCACTCTAACCTTTCGGAGAAGAACAGGCTTATCAGTAAGCAGGGTTTGTGTGCAAAGCACCTGTGAAACCAGCAGGCCAGAATACATTCAAGCTACATTTAAACCATTCCCTCACTTTTATCTAGAACATGCACTCTCTGCTGGGGTCAACACGGACACCCCAGGACACAGCTGGACTTCTGATGACTCTGTTCAGTCTCTCTTCCTGTCAGCGGTGGAGATGCTGCTGCCCCAGCAGACCACTCTATAAAAGATGGCTGATGCCACCACAGCATTGAAGTAGGTTCTCAGGAGGGCCCCCTGCACTCCAAAGGACCTGAGTCTTCTCAGGAGATGTAGTCTGCTCTGGCATATTTAACTTATTTACCTTATAAACAATACATTTACTTATTCTTCATTGTGGTATGTGGTCTGTAATTAACAGAACTGTAATAAAACTGCTTCATAAGTGTAGAATATTCTCTCACTTTCGATTTGTAAACTTCTAACGTTAATGTCAGCCACACATTATAAACCCTGTTCTGGCATGAAGGAAAGGACTTTTGGAAGTTCCTCTTTCAACTATGAAAGAAGTCTCTGACAGTCTCAGAGATGGCATTGATGATGATGGTGCTGCGGCTGGTCTTGGCTCTGTCCACTCTGATCTCCATCACAGGTAAACAGTTCTCTGATCTTCATCACTATAGAGAGTAGATGTATGATGGTGTATCATTTCTGAGGGGGTCAGTCATATACAGAGTGGAGGAGATTACTGCTTTAATCCTCCACATACTCTACATACTCTGTACTCTACACACTACTACACCTCCTGTATGTGTCTGAGGCGAGGGAGATTCTGGAGACCTGGAGATTCTAAATTATCCCTCTAGCTGTGAGTGTGAGTGAGGGAATACGTATGTCTCTGTCTGCCCTGTGTTAAACGCTGGGATAGACATGCTCTAGAACATGTATACCTGATTATATAAGCAGTACCTGTGTAATGAAGTGTGTAGACGTGTGTCTCTTATTCACACTTAGAACATCAACAACATGGACCTCAACCAGTTCATCCAGACCTGTACATACGACTGTAGATTAAACACCAGGAGTAAAAGTGTCTGAATATCGTTTATCCTCACTGTAAGCATAAACACACTGTACAGAGGCTTTATAAAGTAGTTATTAACATCAACACACAGAACCAGATCATAAAGTAATAACTATATAACAGAGGAGTTATAACACCTCTCTATCTCTCTACAGGGGCCAGTGATGTGGTGTCAAGATCGGTTGGAGATT
>JAMWET010005956.1:0-25000 GCA_024036415.1 Prochilodus magdalenae | reverse complement strand
GTCATGAGGCTTAAAAAAGAAAAACAAAACAAAACAAAAAAAATATATTCAAGAAATCAAAATTACAAGTTAGAAGACCTGAAACACGTTTACCAGTACCGGAACACTTCTACAAACTGCAGTCTCACAGAAAGAGCAGGTCTAAGGAGGTGGTGCAGTGGGTGGAGTTTGGGATGGTGATGATGTTAAAGCGTTTGTCTGTTTTATGGCGCGTGTTTTATCCAGCTGATATGCTTCTGTGTTTCCTGGGAAGGCCTTTAGAGTTTATAAAAAGAGTAGATGGATGAAAAAGACAAACACGCGACTCTAAACCACGTGATCTGAAAAAGGTGGACTGTAAAAGCTCTCAGCCGTGTTCAGCTAGCGAGCCGGTTCTCCACTATAGCTAGTCTTACAGCCCACTTACCCTCCTTAACATCTCCAGCTCCAAGTGGATTAGAACATCATCAGTGTCTGACCTCACAAATGCTCTTCTGGAGAAACGGTCGGAAATTCCCATAAACACATTCCTAACCTTGTGGAAAGCCTTCCCAAAGGAGCTGAAGCTGTTATAGCTGTGAAGGGTGGGCCGACATCCCATTCTTAATTGTTATTGGGGTGTAATGTGATGTCAGCCCACCCTTCACAGCTGGAACAGCTTCAACTCTTCTGGAAGAATGGTCAGAAATTCCCATAAACACATTCCTAACCTTGTGGAAAGCCTTCCCAAAGGAGCTGAAGCTGTTATAGCTGTGAAGGGTGGGCCGTCTTCAAATTAAACTCTCTGGATTAAGAATGGGACGTCACTCAAGTTCATATGCGTGTGAAGGCAGACGAGCGAATACTTTTGGCAGTATAGTGTATAAAATAGGGCATAATATATAAAGTGTGCTGTAACTTTTGCACAGGCCTCGTTTAATGTTTGTAAACTTTTCAGTGTTTTAATTTCAGCAGATCAACAATAATTAATGTACTGAAACCAGTAAAACATGAAAAATGATAAGAGCTTTTATAAATGAGTTATTAATATTCCACACAGTGTTGAGTTATTATGAAGCAGTCCTACTATAACCCAACACCATCTCTCTCTACAGGGTCCAGTGATGTGGTCAGATCGGTTGGAGATTCTGTTCAGCTGGACATACAGCGCACTCTACCGGAGTGTGATGAATTAATCTGGGTTTTTAACAGAACTAATTATATTCTTAAATATTTTCCTGATTTAAAAAAAACTATACAGTCTCATGGTTATAAAGGCAGAGTGGAGTTTAATGAGGGAACCTACAGTCTGACCCTGAAGAACCTACAGAAGACTGATAGTGGACGGTATGAAGCGAGAGCGTCTGGTCTACACGTCACAGTAGTTGCTGAGTACAGACTCTCTGTGTTGGGTAAGTCTTATAGAGGATCAGTCAGTGTGAGGAAACACAGCACTGCTGTTATTGGGATGATGTAATCGGTGAATGTGCATCATATTCTAATCTCTTCATTTTTCCATTTTCATCTACCTAACTAACGAGTCCCACAGTTTTCTTGATATCCACACCGTTCCAGCTCTGGAATGTTAGTCTAATTGGGAATGGTGTGGTTGTACACAGGTGTTGATCGTTTCCATGTACCACCTGATTTTTCCTGTTTAAGAATTCATGGGGTGGAGTACATGCCCATCAACTGTACTTCTGCTCCACCCAAATTTCTGATACATCATCTCAGGGGAAACCCCCCAGCACAAACTGACTGTTGTTCTAACCCGCACATGTCTGTTTATCCCTTTTCCCTTATCCCTCGTTCCTTCTATAGAGTCCCATTCATATTCAACCCATTCAGACCCTCTTGTTTCTCTTAACCTACAGCCACCACACTGCATGTTCTCACTCAGAGCAGATCCCCAAACCTTAATCCACAGCCATACTGACCCACACTCCTCCATGTGTCGTTTATTCATCACTTGTTCATCCAATAAACTTCCATTCATTTTTATCAACCCCCATCAACCACTCAGTTAACAACACTTACAGCATAGCAGCTGCCTAGCAAAAACATAGCAACCACCTAGAACACTGGAACAACCACCTAGCAACAACATGGGATACCATAGCAACAGCTTAAGCTGTGCCATCACTGCAAATGTTTGACACTCCTTAAGATGTTCTTTACAGTGGTGGTGATGGAACCAGGGTTCTCCATGTCTACCACACACACATAGACACTATATCTGCTATCTAACCCACCAGTGAAGCTACACGTGTGTATAAAATCATTACTGGTGATTAAACCAATCTAATATCTCCACCATGAAGGACTAGTGTGGTTACCTGACCTGGTCAAAGTCACCACCCCTCCACCCTTAGATAACCAGTCTTGCCGATACAAGTCGTGGCCCGTTAGAGCTACTTCCATGTGCAGGAAGCACAAATATTGACGAGTACGAGTCCTCAAAGCATAGATCCTGTACCGCTAAGCTAGTATTTGTAGGCAAGCTTTATCAGTCACGCAATTAGGCAAGCGTATCTGTTCTTCCACACGAAGCTCACCCAACCAGCCTATAGTGGGGGTTCCAAAATGAGTTCTATATCTGAATATAACACAGTAAATCTGAGAGCTGTATCTAATATTATAGATTTAGTAATGACCTTTAAGAGTTATATATACCAGTAATGGCGTCTATTACTTATACTGAAGTACTATATGTAGGAAAGTATCGGCACATCTACACATTACACCTACGGGCATCATACTGTAACTACACAGGCATTAATACGGAGTTCATCCTACTGCTTCAACTTAACGTCTTCCACTCTTCTGGGAAGCTTCCTACAAAATTCCAAAGTGTGTCTTTGGGAATCTTCGCCCAACTTTCATCCAGAAGAGCATTGGTGTGGTCACATGCTGATGTTGGACTGATGTGTTTAATCCACTTGCAGCAATGAGACTAAATAAAGCACCTGAATTCACTTATTACAACATAGACACGGGCTACGTTACGTCTCTGGCACCCACTGGTTGATTGCATATAAGCAAGGACAAACAGCAGGTGGCGCTACACACCTTAAGAACTGTGACAACATGATCATCCTGTATAGTACAGCTACCATAATGAAGGTAGCAGTACATCCATTCATGGAAACAGTCATGAGTGTTAATGAAAGAACAGGAGCTCTAGTGACAGGTTCACTAACACAGTGTTGAGTATTTACTGTGTACCTATTAAACTGTCTGTCAGTTGGAAATTCCCCTCTCCAGTATAAACAGTGTTACTCAGCTCTATGTAACTCCTCCAACTCTCTACAGAGACAGGGTGGAGGTAGGTTTAGCGCTGGTTCTGGGTTAGTGTAGATGTTTGTGTGAGTGTGTAATAATATAAACCAGATGAGAGTCTAATACAGTCTGTTATTACTCTAATGTCAGTTATAGATTCACTTCCTGTGTTTATTCAGAGCCAGAGAGAGGTTATCTAGTTAACCCTTCATCACTCCATTCAGACAGCAGTGTGTCAGATGTTCATCTGGAGCTCAGTCACTCGTCTCTATCGGTCTAGTTCTAGTTGGTTCCTCTGATGAGTCTCTAACAGGATCCTCAGTTATCACTGACCACTCTAAACCCTTCTGTCCACTGTCAGGCTGATTCCTGTGGAGCAGGTGAGTCAGTCAGTTCTGTTCTATGTGCTGATCATGTGTCCTACAACAGTGGGGGGTGTGTTGTGTGTTTCAGGCTCAGTGGCTCCCTCTGCTGGTGTCTCTGTGTGTGGTGCCACTCTGATCCTCATGCTGTCTGCAGTCATCACCGTCCACATCTGATGGAGACGGACCAGATCATCTTAAAGACATGGATGGAGTTACCCAGTTTATTATAGCTGTTATAGTTCCATAATCCTGGATTATATAATCTCTTATTATAATCTACTCTACCGCAGAGCTGGATCTAACAGACTCTCTGTAGGGCTCAGACTTTTAGCAGCACTGTTGTAGCTTCTCAGAAATCAGTGTGGGGGAATTTTTTCTGGTTTATATTTTCTATTTCATCAGTTTTGTTTTACCACATGTTCTTGCATATGGGACCGTTTGGGGAATAGGAGCAGACAAATGGTGACTTCGTTACTGGGAAACAACGGGTTCTATCAACTTCACACCAGACTCCTGACAGGGGACTCAGCAATCAACACAGGACATCAAAAGCTATGGAAAGCAGCGCGTTTTGGGCAAATGGACATCAAAGACCAGCCTGGTCAATGTGGTATCCGTGGTATATAAAAATGTAACCATGACACCGTACGGCAAGGTTCTTGTCAGACGCAGTTCTGAAACCTTCCGCCGGCGTTAATTCACTGCAGGATTAAAGAGTGTTTTTCTACATTCCTAAGGCTGACTGATCGAGTTGATTCTTTGAGCACGGCGTAGCGAATACGACTACCACAAGGAACATTACCATTGCTATGGGTGGTGAAACGGACGATGAAGATGAGGCAGTGGCTGCTGAGTCTGCCAAGCCAGTCAAAAAGAAAATAAAGCGTTCAACACATTTCAGCAGTGACTGGCTGCAAAATAAAACTAATGCCGCATGGCCAAAGCCAACCCCGGGTGATCCACTTTCTGCTACCTGCACCGTTTGTTCAGCTACAACTGTGATTAAACATGAGCAGTCCATTGCAGTGTGTTCTGATGTGTCCAAATCCCGCCACACAAAGTTGTTCCCATACACGGTTCAGTACTTCTGCACATCTGAGGGTGTGAGGTATGGATTGCTAGATTTTTATGAAGACCCAGACGAATCTAGCGAAGCCATATTTAACCAAATAGTGTCCATCACGGAAAACGCCGGGCTTTCAGTCAGGCAGATTAGTGCATATGGTGCAGATGGTGCATATGCTGCATCTGGTCATTATGGTCGGCACAACTCGGTTTTTCAGAAACTCAGAGGAGTTAATCGACACAATGTGAAGGGCAGTGAGAACAGCTAATCGTGTCTTTAGTCCTTCAGGGTGTGACATAGAGGCCTGTGTGCTGAAGGTGTACAGTGAATTTAGCTGTTCTGCTATTAAAGTAGAAAATAACTCTTAAGGAGTTTTTGTGAATTCACTTGTACGAAATACAGGGAGATCCTGGTGGACAGATTCTTTGAGAAGGCAGTATTGTATCTCCAGGGTGAATTTGACTTTAAAGACCAGCTTCTTGTCCACACTGGCCGTCTCAGCCTTGAAGGTCAGTCACTCCAGTGGTCTGAATTGGCCCTTTTACTGGACAGCTAGCCCTGGATGTTGATTAAGACAAGCTGTATGGTGATGTTGTCCCCCTGAATGAAGTATTTGACACCATTCCAAAAGACCTGACCCTAGACAGAATGTGGGCCCTATTTTTTCAGCAAGGCAAGTAGAATCCCCTGAACTAACTAAAAGTTAGCTGGCTTTTAGTTTTTTTCTATACAGTCAGCAGCAATGCCTACACAGAGCGAGTGTTCAGTCACATGGAGGACGTTTGGATCCGACAAGAGAAAACAGACTGTCAGTTGCAATGGTGAAGTCTGAGCTTCAGGTGCGATTTGAATTTCAAGTTGTCATGCGCCGAGTTCAAGCCACATTCATTGAAAAAAACAGCCACCACTGATAGCTGCAGCAAAGGAGGAAATGCCAAATATATTAACAGCGCCTTGTGGTTGGTCAGGTAACCCAAGCAAAGCTGTGTATAGCCAGAAAATGTCCTGGGACCTACCAGACACCCCGATTTTTAGAATGAAATGATCTGGCTTTGCAGGAATGGTAGCAGAAGCATGTTGATGCAATTTTTCACAATTGTTCACCTTATGGACATGCATGTTAGTGGAAAAAAGTCAGCCAGTCGTTTGTGTGACAGTGTCCAGGTTTTTTTTGTCAGACACAGGTGGCAACCCTATTTGTGGCTGAGTTGCTGTCGTTCCCAATCACTCCCACTGTCTTCTAATCCCACCTACAGTGGACCTATCACGGTACCATGCTGGACTTCACTGAGCTCCTGAAAGTGACTTATTCTCTCACTAACGTCTGTAGGAGCTGTCTGCATGTCTAGATGCTCGGTTTTATACACTGTGTTTGTTACTGGAACACCTGGATTTTAGTGATTTGGGGTGGGAAGTGAAGAGTTGATGTGAATGTCCTACAAAACAGTGGGGGGTGTGGTTTTGTGTGTTTTTCCAGGTTCAGTTCCTCCCCCTGCTGGTGTGTCTCTGTGTGTGTCGCTGAAGACTGGGCATGTATTCCATCCACTCTGATCCTCTTGCTGTCTGCGGGCATCACCAACGTTCCCACGTCCACATCAGAGCGAGACACGGACCAGATCATCTTAAAGACATGGATGGGAGTTTACCCAGTTTAATTATAGCTGTTATATTTCCATAATCCTGGATTATATAATCTCTTATTATAGGGAGGTCTACTCTACTGTAGACTCCTGGATCTAACAGACTCTCTGTAGAGGCTCAGACTTTTAGCAAGCACTGTTGTAGCTTCTCAGAAATCATCTGATTGGATGTAACTAGAATATTGTAGCTGTACTGTTTCTCTTAGATTGTACTATAAATGTATTTGTTTTGATATTCTGTTTATGGATATGATTAGAAATATCCATTAAAGGAACACCCTGCTTCCGACCTCTGTACCCTGACGGAACCAACACCCACCAAGTTTGGTGGACCATCCCAGTGAGCTGTGATTGTTTCCTCCATGAGATCATGCCTGTTAGTGCAGCAACCATTGGCAGAAACGGCTGCACCATCGCAGGACTACATGCACACAAGACCGTTTACCATGACTGTCCCTTTTAACACCACATCACCGTCCACCAAAGACTTTTCCACCAAAGGGGAAAGGTCACTAAGTAATCATTTGATGTTTGATTATAGTTCAGCTTTTTAACAACATGATGTTAGTACACAGCGCCAGCGTGTTACAAGATGAATCTGATGTTCGTGGAGTCGTCCTATGTTGAGCAAGTCCGAGGGCCCACTAGATGCCAGAAGGAGCAATCATCTTACTATAGTTAGGAAGGGAAGAATACCTCGAGAGAGAAGACCCAGGACTCAAAAAGGGGTCTAAACCACATCGGGCCTCCTCCCCGGATGCGGGGGGGGGGGGGGCCGGGAGCCATTACGCAAATGACAGTCAGCCAAGACAAGGGAGTTGTATGATGTTTTGGTGTAGTAGGGTAGAGTGTAGTCTAAATAGTCTGATTGTGTCTGGAGTTTACAGTTAGCTGGCGTGGCTATGCGGAGTGGGTCAGCTTAGGTACGCAATGCCAATCTTCCACATGTGCAGGACTAGCCAGGAGAGCTCCGTGGGGGTTACAGTGTGAGCAAGTGTGCTCTGCCAGGGCATGATAGCCAGTATGGTAGTAACGCGTAGCATCAGCCCGCCACATGGGTTAGGTGGCATGCAGATTCTAGCTCATGGTTCGAGAGTAGAATCTAGGACTAGGACTGTGTTGTTGGCTCGGCCAGTACGAGCTGAACACATCTGAGACGAGTGTGTTAAACCGCGAGTGCAAGCAGTGTACTCCGGGGCATGTGCCTGGCTCCTTACCAGGGCAGTGTACTAACAGGGAGATCCCAGAATGTGTCACATCAGAGTAAAATGAAGGGCCCCTGTAGGTATGTCAGCATCCTGTTGGTGTCTTTCCATCCGTGCAACACATCCTGATGTTTGAACATGGAAGAGCAGCGGGGAGCTCATCAGCTACCAACACGTTCCCAGCTTGACCACCAACACTCTCTGTCTAGTGTACCCCTTTTATGTATTCAGTCATTTATTGTGTTTATGTATCCTGGTAAACCTTGAATATTCCTTTCTGTTTGATGCTGGTATGGTATATGAAATATGTTTAATGATGAATGTTTTGTAAAATATTATCTGGTATTTATTGTTAATTAAGTCTTTATGTGTTATTGTTTACAGGTTTAATACACGCCAGACAATAGTTTAAAACCTAGTGGACACAGAATAGAGTGACTTGCAGGTCAACGCTTGATCCGCGACAGGTTGTTAAAGTTACAAAGCAGACACAGAGCTACTGAAGATGACTACCTTAGGACCATTAGAGTTTCACAAACAAGGAAACGGCCAAACAGGAACTGAGAGAACGTTAACTATATGATGGTAACCTCGGGGTAGAGCGTCCATTGTTGAAAAGACATCAATATGTGGCAATGGAGGGACCCAGTTGGATAGTCACGTTTCGTAGTCTAAAGTTGTTCCCACGAGAATAGTTGGTGAGTGCTCGTCATGATAATCATGTCCGAGTTCGTTTCAGTGTTTATTGAGGTGTGAGATGTCTGTGAGAGGTGTGAACTTGAATCAGTGATGCGCCACAGAAACTATAAAAGGTGAGAGACAGCTACACCTCTACAACCCTAAACACAAGCATGTCCGCCTGTTGGCGCTTACAGGCACCAGAGCATTTAGATGAACTCTCTATGAGTCATGTGAGGAGGTCTATCAAGGGGGAACTTACCCTCCTGTCAATTCGGGGTAAAGGCGGTAAAGTGTCGACAGTTCCCCTCGTGAGAGTGGTCGGTGAGGATTAGTGGACAGCTGGGGTGTGCGTTGGGCTATGTTTGTCCACTCGAAGGATACGGATCCATCACAAGGTAAAACAGTTTCCTCTGATCTTCATCACTATGTGTGGAGGGTAGATGTATGATGGTTTGGGGTAGATATTCATTTATTTGATGTGGTGGGTCAGTTGCAATATTACTCGAGGATGTGGAGTAGGTTACTGGTTTAATCCTCCCATAATAGACACCACACACACACACACTATCACACACCACACACATCACACACACACATACCTGGTAAAACATTTAGTCACTTGTGAGCTTTCTCCTGAGAGTCCACTCTCCCTTCTCCAACTTGGTGGTAGTGTGTCGTGAGTGCGTGGGTGTGTTTTCACCGGTGTCGTGCATGGTTGATGTACGAGTCTGGTTGCTGCTGCTAAGGTTTCTGGTGTATTTGGGTTCGCGTATGTAGTAGCTAGGTGGTTCGTGTGGATAGTGGTGAAGTGTTGTTTATTGGTGAAGTTTGCATAATTTTGCCCCATATTGTGACCTGGTTGAGCCGCAAGTAGTGGTCATTGACTCGATGATAAAGTTCAGTATGTACGTGACGCAAGATGATTAGGCGGTGCTGTATAGGTGTGTGGATGTTGGGGCCTGTTTCGAACACCTGCATGTGATGTATGGTGGATATCGGGTTAAGTGATGGTGTGGATCCCCCATTGATCTGGCGATGGCCTCTCACCATTTACTGGTACTAGTGGTTTGTATACCGCTGTCGAGTTGTTGTGAAAGTGATGATCCATAGGTAACTGACCACGTGTTCCTTTGAGGGTGTAGTGATACACATAGCCACAGTGTGTGTAACCGGAAAAGTGATTTAGTGTGTTCACGATTGAAGAACCCTTCACGAGTAGAGTTAGTGGCAGTTGTGTTTGTATTTTTATGTGACGAGAGTTGATGGTCGTAATTGTGTGCGATAAAAGAGATTTTAGTAGAAGTAGTGATGAGAATGTTATGATGTTAGGTGTTGTTTCTCCTGAGTGTTAATGGTGTGAGTACGCACTCATGCTACCAGTCAGTTGCGGTTTGACGTATAATATAAGTTAGAAGTGATACTACGTGGGTAGAATGTGTTAGAACTGTGGGGTTTATGTTGACCGCAGTAGTTGTGACACCGAGTTTAAAAGTAAAGAAACGATATCTGAAAGTGTTTGTGTGTATGCACAGTGTGTCAATATAAGTTATTCAGAGATGACCTTTGCTCAGTATGTGTATGTGATGTAAGGAAGGACATCTTATTTTGAGCTGTGTGGTACAGGGGCATGAGTCTTTGTCGTTGTAGTGGTAATAGACGACTTTGCAACAAGGGTTTTTCCCACACCTGGATTTTGGGATCCTCTCGACGAGTTGATTTTCGTTGACTGGGTGTGGTGGGGATCTCTCCAGTTATGCTGTTTCAATGTTGTGTATGGTATGTGTTGAGCTGTTTGGAGTGACAGGGAGTACAGTTAGCGCACGAGATCTGTATTTTCAGGTAGTGCTTACCGAGTGTTGTGAGTGTGTGTGACAGAGATATGCTTGAGCATAGTGTGTGTGTGGTAGTTTAACGAGGTGCTGTTAGGGCTCGTGGTGGGAGCCGCAGGTCAGGTAGTGAATGAGCGCAGACAGAGGTTTCCGAAGCCAGGTCCTTGCCTTGTGTTATTTTCGCTGTGTGCCTTAGGGTCTACTTGTCTTGTTTGGAGTGTGAACCTGTTCGCCCACGTTCGTGTGTGATGTCACAGTGAACGAGTTACACTTTTGGGAAGAGGAGACTCTTCCAGGAATTATCTCTGTTGACTTGGCCAGCATTCCATCTATCGACTTCAATGTTGTGAAAGGCCACGGGCGTCCTGTCCCTTGTGCAGTCTGAAAAAGTAAACCACACGTGGCTGAGGGATGTGGTGTGATGGATGCTGCCTAACCACCAGTTTCATGTTAGGCGTGCTTGTATTGGGCATGGTGAAGAGGTAGCGATGATGACAGTGACCTGATTTCCTCCACCACGTAACCGCTTAGAACATTAACGCGCTAAAAAAGGGTAATTCTTCACATGTATGGAGTATGTGATGTTGTGCAGAGCTACCAGAGAATCCATATTTCGTCATAGTTACTTGGAGTTTCTTCAAACTCTAGACGAGGGCGTATTGGTTCATATGTCAGTTGCATTGAGGTAGAGGCTTCCACGAGAAGAATCTTCTGGGTTCTTGTCTTCTATCCTTGCGAGTGTGTGTCTCACCACAGCTACGTACGTGACGTTTCGCTCTACTATCTGCCTGCAGTGTGGCTGTGGAGTGAGACGGCCATGTGGTTCAGTGTAGGGATCACGGAAAGTTCTGGGGTTGTCCCGTCCCCAAACTTTCTTCCATTGAAGAATGTGTATGAGTTGTGGTGACGAGAGTGGCACTGTGCTCTTAGGAACCTTTGAGTGCTGCGAGGTAATGTGTTGACTTTTGTAGCTGCGAAGAGGCGGTGTCAGTAGCGATTCTGTGCCTTAGTCCGTAGCGTATGTGAGAGGTGGCCGTGGTGCGTGCTGAGCGTGTGCTGGTGTTGGGCTGTTTCCTTTCGACCCTCATGATTTTCTACATTTTGCCTTGGATATATGGCACTGTGAGCTGTGAGTGGTCTTTAGTGTATGACAGTGAGTTGTCCGTGCCGACGACTTTGGTTTGTACTGAATTCAAGTGCGCAGATCAGGGGTTTATATTAAACACGGCTGGACCCCCAATGATAGGAGTAGAACCATCTCAAGGTAGTGGTGATCATGGAGGTAAGTGAAATAGGGGAGGCATGACACTGGTGAGTATGAAATAATAAGTATTGATGGTCCACAGGAAAAGTGAGGTGTTGGATGAGTACTTGTTAGTATGACCCGAGTTGTAATTTTGATTTCAAGTTTTTTTCTTTTTTAATTGTTGAAAAATTTGCAAACATTTCTCAGATGTGTATTTACTGGTTATTACGGTTAGTTTTTTTTCTGTGGGGTGAAATGGTCATAAATGGGTGCACTGGTCATGTAATGACAACAACGGAGTATAAAAAATTACAAGAGGGGAGTGTTCTGGAATTACCTTTCTCGTTACCCACTGTATATGATGTAATCAGCTTCACATGGAGACATATATGATGTAATCATCCTTACTGCACATTATTACTGTTTACATTCATTAACACTGTAAGTACTGTACATTACAGTCAGTTCAGTGGAGCTGTGGTGAGAGGAAACATATACTTTATATAGTTTTAGTTATTTAATATTCTCTATATATTTACACACGTTACACCTTCTGGGTTATACATATGAACAACAACTAGCACATTCATAATCATACACAATGATGCAAATACATATTTATTTATATATACCCAAGTATGGTTTATTTACTCAGTTTAATACATTTAATGTGAGATTTTCCTGTAAATATTAATATCAGTTTCTAAATATTTGCTGAGTTTAACATATAAAACAAGGCATAATATATAAAGTGTGCTGTAACTTTTGCACAGGCCTCATTTAAGTATTTTATACTCTTCAGTGTTTTAATATCAGCAGATTAACAATAATAGTGCACTGAAATCAATAAAACATGGAATTAGACCAGAGGATTTATAAACTAGTTATTAATATTCCACACAGTGTTGAGTTATTACACTGCAGTCCTAGTATAACCCAACACCATCTCTCTCTACAGGGTCCAGTGATGTGGTCAGATCGGTTGGAGATTCTGTTCAGGTGGACGTACAGCGTCTTGTACCGAAGGGGAGTGACTTAATCTGGGTTTTTAATGGAACATATAATGTTCTACAGTATTATTATAAATTTAGAACAACTACACACTATGCTGGTTATGAAGACAGAGTGGAGTTCAGTAATAGAACCTACAGTCTGACCCTGAGGAACCTACAGAAGACTGATAGTGGACTGTATGAAGCGAGAGCGTCTGGTGTACAGGTCACATTTGTTGCTGAGTACAGTCTCTCTGTGTTGGGTAAGTCAGGAAACACAGCACTGCTGTTACTAAGATGTAATTAATGATTAATTAACATATTCTAATTAGATTTATATTGTTCTTCTTGGTCGAGAGATTTTTGTATGCTAACTCGTCCCACAGTTATTGAGATATTAACACCGCTCCAACTCCGGAACGTTCAGGCTGATTAGGAGCAGTGTGCTTGTGCACAGCTTTTTGATCCGACTTCACATACACCATCTCAGTACAGAACCCCAACAACAAGTTTAATCTTAGTCTGACCTGCACACGTCTGTTTATCTTTTTTTAACCATCCGCTACTCTGACAGGCCATAAACTACATGAACCATTCAAGTTTAGATTTTAAATCAAATTCAGTTTGAACATGAACAAGTGCAGTTGACCATGTGGTAGCAGATTACAGATATCGAATTAAAACACATTATATTAAATCAATGACCTTTTAATTATGAGGCTCATTCCATAGCTCTATAAATGTTCAGGTAAGGAACTCAGAGTGAAATACAGAGATGCAGCATTTCTACATAATCCAGTCATAGAGATTAGTACACAGAGAGACTGAAAGTGGGGGGTCTAACCCACCAGTGAACCTACTGATTAACACTGATCATTCTCAGGACAGCTATTATTGTCTCTCTGCTCATTTGATCCTGAGAGTCTAATACCAGCACCACCACCATCCAGATGGAGCTCAGCTCCTCTGAAAGATCCTGAGCAGTTCTGAAAGACGTTTAATGATCTCTGTGATCTGTGATGAGTGATTTATCACTGACTGACTGTCAGCGTTACAGTGATGTGTCTGTATATCTCCTACCTCAGATCCAGTGGAGGCTCCAGTCCTGACTCACCAGCTAATCAGAGACACCTGCAACATCACTCTCACCTGTAGAGGTCATGACCTCTCTATCAACTCCACCTGTTACAAGGAGACCTGTGAGGAGAAGAAAGAGACATCACCAGGAGGCGTCACCCTTTCCCTGTATGTCAGGGGCAGCTCCATCATCTGTAGCCAGAGTAACCCAGTCAGCTGGAAGAAGGTTGTTCTGGAGATGGGAGAACTTAAACCACTCTGTGCTGATGGTGTGTACACAGACACATACAGACACCAACACTGACACCAACACCAACACTAACACCACCCAGAAGATCCAGACCTGCCTGTTTACTTTTAATCAAGGTATTCTGAACGATGACCTGAATGTGTCACTTGTACTACTAATATACTATATGGACAATCCACACCCTGAAAACCTCCTCGAGAGCATTACCCTCCCCCACCAAACATAGTCGGCACAGTGCGGTCAGGCAGGTAGCACTCTACTGGTAGCGGATCAGTCAGTGTGAGGAAACACAGCACTGCTGTTACTAAGATACTGGAGTTAGCGTTATCTGACCTACACTGTTGTTGTTGGTCATTTTCTTCTTGATACACATTTTTTTCTGCCTCTCCTGGAACGGTGTGCTTGTAGACAGCTTTTTGATTGGATCCACAGTTTCCATGTTGCAACAGAATGTACTGGGATTTTTTGATCAACACAATAGCAATCACCTTGTATACCATAGCAACCACCTAGCAACACCATAGGAACTACCTGGGGTATCATAGCAACCACCTGGGACACCATATTAACCACTTAGCAATCACCTGGGATGCCATAGCAACTGCCCTACAATACCATAGCAATCAACTGGGATATAATAGCAACCACCAAGCAACACCTTAGCAACTACCTAGAATGCTATGACAAGCTCCTAGCAACATCATAGCAACGACATAATACATCATCCCAACCACTTGGGATACCATAGCTACCACCAAGCAACACCATAGGGACCACCTGGGATACCATAGCAACTACCTTTCAGCACTATTCCAAACACTTGGGATACCTTTGCTCATTTGATCCTGAGGGTCTAATACCAGCACCACCACCATCCAGATGGAGCTCAGCTCCTCTGAAAGATCCTGAGCAGTTCTGAAAGGCGTTTAATGATCTCTGTGATCTGTGATGAGTGATTTATCACTGACTGACTGTCAACGTTACAGTGATGTGTCTGTATATCTCCTACCTCAGATCCAGTGGAGGCTCCAGTCCTGACTCTTCACCTAATCTGGAGCACCTGCAACATCACTCTCACCTGTAGAGGTCATGACCTCTCCATCAGCTCCAGCTGCTATAATAAAACCTGTGAGGAGAAGGAAGTAACATCACCCGGAGGCGTCACCCTTTCCCTGTCTGTCAGGGGCAGCTCCATCATCTGTAACCATAGTAACCCAGCCAGCTGGAAGGAGGATGTTCTGGAGATGGGAAAACTTAAGCATCTCTGTGCTGATGGAGGTGAGGGTGTGTACACAGACACATACAGACACCAACACTGACACCAACACCACCTAGAAGATTTATATAAATATACAATATGGACAAACCCTAAGAACCACCGCGAGAGCATTACCCCACCTCCACCAAACATAGTCAGCACAGTGCGGTCAGGCAGGTAGTATTCTGCTGGCGTTCTCCAAACCCAGACTCCTCCATCAGACCTGCAGATAGAGAAGCGTGATTGGTCACTGCACAGAACACGCTTCCACAGCTCCGGAGTGGGGGGGGGGGGGCGGTATTACAGTGCTCTGCATGGTGGTGTAACGCCTGCATGCAGCTGCTCAGCTCATGCTATGAAGCTCCTGGTGCACAGTGCTTGTGCTGGTGTTAATGCTAGAGGAGGTTTGGAGCTCTGCAGTTACTGAGTCAGCAGAGCGTTGGAGACTTTACACACTATGCTCCTCACCATTCGGAAACCCCGCTGACACTTGGTGGTCCGTGAGCTCTGTAGAGTGACCTACTCTTTCACTAATGTCTGTAAAGGCAGACTGCATGGGTGGGCGCTCGGTTTATATACCTGCTGAAGTTAAACTGAGTGAAGCCCTGGTGTTTAATTTTTAGAAAGTATATATATCTTTCATTTTCCAGAAGCTCATTTGTGAGTTCAGGTACTGATGACGAGAAGGCCTGGCTCAAAGTCTCCACTCTAATTGATCCCAAAGGTCTTGTGTGGGGTTGAGGTCAGGACTCTGTGCAGGCCAGTCCAGTTCCTCCAAACCAGACTCGCTCATCCATGTCTTTATGGAGCTTGCTCTGTGCACTGGTGTGCGGTCATGTTGGAACAGGAAGGGGCCGTCCCCAAACTGTCCCCACAAAGTTGGGAGCATGAGATGGTCCAGAGTCTCTTGGTCTGCTGAAGCATTAAGAGTTCCTCTCACTGGAACTAAGGGGCGGAGCCCGACTCCTGAACACCACCCCACACCATAATCCCCCCTCCACCAAACTTTACACTCGGCACAGTGCAGTCAGACAGGTACCGTTCTCCTGGCAACCGGGAAATCCATACACATCTATCGGACTGCCAGACGGAGAAGCGTGATTGGTCACTCCAGAGAACATGTCTCCACTGCTCTAGAGTTCAGGGGCGGAGCTTTACACCACTGCATTCCACACTCTGCACTGCGCTTGGTGATGTAAAGCTTGGGTGCAGCTGCTCACCATGGAAACCCATTCCATGAAGCTCTACACACTGTTCCTGAGCTGATCTGAAGGACTCATGGAGTTTGGAGGTCTGTAGTGATGGACTCTGTAGAAAGTTGGTGACCTCTGTGACCTATGACCCTCAGCATCCGCTGACCCCGCTCTGTCATTGTACGTGGTCTACCACTTTGTGGCTGAGCTGCTGTCGTTCCCAATCACTCCCACTGTGTTCTAATCCCACTGACAGTGGACTGTGGAATATTTAGTAGGAGGGAATTTCAGGACTGGACTTGAAGCACAGGTGGAGCATCCTATCACGGTACCACACTGGAGTTCACTGAGCTCCTGAGGGCGACCCATTCTCTCACTAACGTCTGTAGGAGCAGTCTGCATGACTAGGTGCTCAGTTTATACACCCGTGTTTGTTACTGGAACACCTGGATTTAGTGACTTGGGAACGTTGTGAATGTCCTACAACAGTGGGGGGTGTGTTGTGTGTTCCAGGTTCAGTGTCTCCCCCTGCTGGTGTCTCTGTGTGTGTGCTAAAGACTGGGCTGTATTCCATCATTCTGATCCTCATGCTGTCTGCAGTCCTCACCGTCCACATCAGAGCGAGACGGACCAGATCATCTTAAAGACATGGATGGAGTTACCCAGTTTATTATAGCTGTTATAGTTCCATAATCCTGGATTATATAATCTCCTATTATAATCTACTCTACTGTAGAGCTGGATCTAACAGACTCTCTGTAGGGCTCAGACTTTTAGCAGCACTGTTGTAGCTTCTCAGAAATCAGCTGATTGGATGTACTAGAATATTGTAGCTGTATGTTTATTAGATGTACTATAATGTGTTTGTATATTCTGTTTATGTTTATGATTAGAATATCATTAAAGATACACCTGCTCCTACAGAGGGAAGTTCAAAGCTGCATCAAAGACTTTAAAAGCTTTAAAGTGTATCCGCTGATAAAAATCCTGATAGTTTAGATTTTAAACCGTGTCAAACAGTGACCACACAGGAAACATCAACAGGAACTGGCAGATGTCAATCAGTTTTAAACTCAGGCGCTTCATTAAAACATCATATGAAGACCCAGTGATACTTTATCAGTCCTAATGTCCCTAATAGAGCTCCATAAACTGTCTCAGTGTTTATTGAGGTTTACTGAGTAACTGAACCCCCAAAACTAAAGAGGAGGAGCTACACCTCTACAACCCTAACACAACATCCAACTCTCTCTGAGTCAAGAGGGGAGGTCTTTCGGAACTTCCTCCTTCACTGTTAAAGTAGACGAGTAAACAGCCTCTGAGAGGGCGATGATCATGATGGTGGTGCTGCGGCTGGTCTTGGCTCTGTCCTCTCTGATCTCCATCACAGGTAAACAGTTCTCTGATCTTCATCACTATAGAGGGTAGATGTATGATGGTGTATCATTTCTGAGGGGGTCAGTCATATACAGAGTGGAGGAGGTTACTGGTTTACTCCTCCATATAGATACACACACACACACACGTACACACACACACACACACACACACACACCTGTAAACCTTACACTGTGTGGAGTTGTATATGTATGTTACAGTGCTGAGGCCGGGGTGAAGGTCAGGGTGTGCTGGATCAGTGGTGATCTTCTCTGCTGCTTCCTGGTTCTGGAAGTGTGCAGATCCAACAGTGTGTGTAGTTTAACTCCAGTGGTCTTCTCTGTAGACCTGATGGTGCACTGCAGTCTATGAGGGTCCTGTTTGGAGTGTCAGAGGGGTGTGACTTGGTGCTCTATAGGTACTGTATGTGGTGCTGGGCTTTTCAAACCTGCAGTAGAACGGGTCCAGATCCTCCGTTGTCTGGTGAGGTGTCCTCACACATTTACTGTGTGCTAGGTTAACCCTTTAAACCAGCTCCACATGGAGACACATATATGATGTAATCAGCTTTACTGCACATTATTTACTAAACATTTACACACATTACACCATCTGGGTCATAAATGGGACCAAAGATCTGGGGTAGAGGTGAAACCCAGAATATCTATTATTTTTATTAATTATTAGTTTCTAATTATTTGCTGGGTTTACCATATAAAACAAGATGTCACAGGTCTCCTTGGTTACTCTGCGCTTCAGAACTCGTTTTAACGCCGCTGTGGTTAATAGCGTTTGTATTTCAGCTCCATGTTTCCATGTGCTCTTTGTGAAGCTTTTCCAAACATCGTTTGCCATTCTGAGCGTTTCTCTTGGTCTGTTATCTCTCTGGGTTTGACTTACTTCATACCTCGACTACTCTTTCGCTTCTTCCCTTTCTGGCTTGGGTATATCTTTCTGGATTCCGACCCTTGCGTCCTGTTGACTCACTCTCTCTCTCTCTCTCTCTCTCTCTACAAGTTCTGTATTGCTGCTTGGTTGGGTTACTATCATAAAATCTCTCTGACCTTTAACTCCACACTCATCTCCCTGACACAAGACATTATATATAAAGTGTGCTATAACTTTTGCACAGGCCACATTTAAGTATTTTATATTTTAAGTAAAATTTTTATTTAGTATAAATCTGAATATTAATTTCATCAGATGAACAATAACAGTGTACTGAAATTAGAAAAACATGGAATTAGACCAGAGGCTTTATAAACTAGTTATTAATATTCCACACAGTGTTGAGTTATTTTGAAGCAGTCCTAGTATAACCCAACACTATCTCTCCCTACAGGGTCCAGTGATGTGGTCAGATTGGTTGGAGATTCTGTTCAGCTGGACATACAGGTTCCTGTACCGGAGTTTGATGAATTATTCTGGGTTTTAAACACAAATAATCTTTTGTTTGTTCTAAAATATTATCATGAATTTAAAAAGACTAGACAGTCTCCTGGTTATGAAGACAGAGTGGAGTTTAATGAGGGAACCTACAGTCTGACCCTGAAGAACCTACAGAAGACTGATAGTGGACTGTATGAAGCGAGAATATCTCGTGTTTTAGACACAGTCGTTGCTGTGCACCTTCTCTCTGTGTTGGGTAAGTCTTATAGAGGATCAGTCAGTGTGAGGAAACACAGCACTGCTGTTACTAAGATACTGGAGTTAGCGTTATCTGATGTACACTATTGTTGTGTCTGTATATCTCCTACCTCAGATCCAGTGGAGGCTCCAGTCCTGACTCTTCACCTCATCTGGAGCACCTGCAACATCACTCTCACCTGTAGAGGTCATGACCTCTCCATCAGCTCCAGCTGCTTCAATGAAACCTGTGAGGAGAAGGAAGTGACATCAACTGGAGGCGTCACCCTTTCCCTGTCTGTCAGGGGCAGCTCCATCATCTGTAACCAGAGTAACCCAGTCAGCTGGAAGGAGGATGTTCTGGAGATGGGAGAACTTACACAAACCTGTGCTGATGGAGGTGAGGGTGTATACACAGACACATACAGACACCAACACTGACACCTACACCACCCAGAAGATCCAGACCTGCTTGTTTACTTTATATTGAGGTATTCTGAACGCTGACCCAAATGTCTCTGACATATAAACAATATTACCTAACCCTGAAAACCTCCTCGAGAGCATTACCCCACCTCCACCAAACAGAGTCGGCACAGTGCGGTCAGGCAGGTAGCACTCTGCTGGCGTTCTCCAAACCCAGACTCCTCCATCAGACTTGCAGATAGAGGAGCGTGATTGGTTACTGCACTGAACACGCTTCCACTGCTCCGGAGTGGGGGGCTATTACGACGCTCTGCATGGTGGTGTAACGTCTGCATGCAGCTGCTCAGCTCATGCTATGAAGCTCCTGGTGCACAGTGCTTGTGCTGGTGTTAATGCTAGAGGAGGTTTGGAGCTCTGCAGTTACTGAGTCAGCAGAGCGTTGGAGACTTTACACACTATGTTCCTCAGCACTCGGAGACCCCGCTCTGTAACTTCACGTGGTCTGACACTTCGTGGTCCGAGCTGCTGTCGTTGCAGTGTGGGCGTCCTAGTACAGCGACACGCTTGAGTTCAGTGAGCTCTGTAGCGTCACCTACTCGTTTACTAATGTCTGTAAAGGCAGACTGCATGGGTGGGCGCTTGATTTACATCCAAAGGGGTTCTGTGGGGTTGAGGTCAGGACCCTGTGCAGGCCAGTCCAGTTCCTCCACACCATACTCACTCATCCATGTCTTTATGGAGCTTGCTCTGTGCACTGGTGTGGGGTCATGTTGGAACAGAAAGGGGCCGTCCCCAAACTGTCCCCACAATTTGGCAGTGTGAAATGGTCCAGAGTCTCTAGGGTTTGGAGCCCAACTCCTTAACAACAACCCCACACCATAATCCCCCCCCCCACCAAACTTTACACTCGGCACAGTGCAGTCAGACAGGTACCGTTCTCCTGGCAACCAGGAAATCCATACACATCTATCAGACTCCCAGACAGAGAAGTGTAATTGGCCACCCCAGAGAACAGCTGCTCGCCATGGAAACCCATTCCAATGAAGCTCTACACACTGTTCCTGAGCTGATCTGAAGGACACATGAAGTTTGGAGGTCTGTAGTGATGGGCTCTGTAGAAAGTTGGTGACCTCTGTGACCTATGACCCTCAGCATCCGCTGACCCCGCTCTGTCATTGTACATGGTCTAACACTTTGTGGCTGAACTGCTGTCGTTCCCAATCACTCCCACTGTGTTCTAATCCCACTGACAGTGGACTGTGGAATATTTAGTAGGAGGGAATTTCACCACTGGACTTGTAGCACAGGTGGAGCATCCTATCACGGTACCACGCTGGAGTTCACTGAGCTCCTGAGAGCGACCCATTCTCTCACTAACGCCTGTAGGAGCTCTGCATGTCTAGGTGCTCAGTTTATACACCTGTGTTTGTGACTGGAACACATGGATTTAGTGACTTGGGTGTGAATGTCCTACAACAGTGGGGGGTGTGTTGTGTGTTCCAGGTTCAGTGTCTCCCCCTGGTGGTGTCTCTGTGTGTGTGCTGAAGACTGGGCTGTATTCCATCACTCTGATCCTCATGCTGTCTGCAGTCATCACCGTCCACATCAGAGCGAGACGGACCAGATCATCTTAAAGACATGGATGGAGTTACCCAGTTTATTATAGCTGTTATAGTTCCATAATCCTGGATTATATAATCTCTTATTATAATCTACTCTACTGTAGAGCTGGATCTAACAGACTCTCTGTAGGGCTCAGACTTTTAGCAGCACTGTTGTAGCTTCTCAGAAATCAGCTGATTGGATGTACTAGAATATTGTAGCTGTATGTTTATTAGATGTACTATAATGTGTTTGTATATTCTGTTTATGTTTATGATTAGAATATCATTAAAGATACACCTGCTCCTACAGAGGGAAGTTCCAAGCTTCATCAAAGACTTTAAAAGCTATAAAGTGTATCCGCTGATGAAAATCCTGATAGTTTAGATTTTAAACCGTGTCAAACAGTGACCACACAGGAAACACCAACAGGAACTGACAGATGTCAATCAGTTTTAAACTCAGGCGCTTCATTAAAACATCATATGAAGACCCAGTGATACTTTATCAGTCCTAATGTCCCTAATAGAGCTCCATAAACTGTCTCAGTGTTTATTGAGGTTTACTGAGTAACTGAACCCCCAAAACTAAAGAGGAGGAGCTACACCTCTACAACCCTAACACACCATCCGCCTCAGTCACCACATTACACACCTCCTCTGAGGAAGAAAGGGAGGACTTTCAGAACTTCCTCCTTCACTGTTAAAGCAGACGTGTGTCACAGTCTCCGAGATGGCGATGATGATGATGGTGGTGCTGCCGCTGATCCTGCCTCTGTCCTCTCTGATCTCCATCACAGGTAAACAGTTCTCTGATCTTCATCACTATAGAGGGTAGATGTATGATGGTGTATCATTTCTGAGGGGGTCAGTCATATACAGAGTGGAGGAGGTTACTGGTTTAATGGGTCCAGGTGAACGGTAAAGTCATCAGATACAGCTAGAGAGGAGGATATGGAACTGCTGATGGTGAGTAACTCGCTAAATTCTGATAAGGTGTCAGTGGTGGAAAGTTTCAGTAGCAGATAAACCAGTAACAGCACTACGGTGTTGGATCCAGACACCTTCAGAGGCGTACATCCGAAGGTTGAATCCTTGTGTGATATACGTAGGTCTACCCCTTCTAGCCCTGACTGAACGGTGTAGGTTCAATCAGGAACTAATAAGATCCTGTAATTATCTGAACTGGACATTTAATCCTCCTCTGAGACTCATTTCCTCTCCTTGTACTGTAGCTGTAACAGTAGCTGGATTAATCTACTCTACACACTACTACACCTCCTGTATGTGTCTGAGGGGAGGGTTTACTGAGTTTGGGCCTCCTGCTCCGGTACTCCCTCCACCTGCTGAGTTTCTATCAGCACTAACACTTCCAGCCTGAACACGCATTTACTGTGTACTAGATTAACCCCTTAAACCAGCTTCACATGGAGATACGTATATGATATAATCAGCTTTACTGAACATTATCACTGCTCATCAACACTGTAAGTACTGTACAGTACAGGGAAATTCAGTGAAGCTGCAGTGAGAGTAAACTTGTACTCAGATACTTGTAGGTATTTAATATTTACTGAAGGGACCTCATCCATTAAACTGGGATCGACATGTTCCAGAACTTCTACAGCTGGGTCCAGGTTTAACATGTATACCTGATTATATAAGCAGTACCTGTGTAATGAAGTGTGTAGACGTGTGTCTCTTATTCACACTTAGAACATCAACAACATGGACCTCAACCAGGTTCATCCAGACCTGTACATACGACTGTAGATTAAATACCAGGAGTAAAAGTGTCTGAATATCGTTTATCCTCACTGTAAGGATTAACACACTGTACATTGACATATGCCTTTGCTATATGAATAGGCTCTCAGATCTCCAGCATGCAGGACTAGTGTGGTTACCTGACTCTCTGTATGAACACTGTTCATTCTCAGGACACTTATTATTGTCTCTCTGCTCATTTGATCCTGAGAGTCTAATACCAGCACCACCACCACCATCCAGATGGAGCTCAGCTCCTCTGAAAGATCCTGAGCAGTTCTGAAAGACGTTTAATGATCTCTGTGATCTGTGATGAGTGATTTATCACTGACTGACTGTCAGCGTTACAGTGATGTGTCTGTATATCTCCTACCTCAGATCCAGTGGAGGCTCCAGTCCTGACTTACCAGGTAATCAGACACACCTGCAGCATCACTCTCACCTGTAGAGGTCAAGACCAGCATATCAACTCCAGCTGTTACAGGGAAACCTGTAAGGAGAAGGAAGTGACATCACCTGGAGGTGTCATCCTTTCACGCTCTGTCAGGGGCAGCTCCATCATCTGTAACCAGAGTAAACCATTCAGCTGGGATGAGGGTGTTCTGGAGATCTTCCAGCTTAAACAGCTCTGTGCTGATGGAGGTGAAGGTGTGTACACAGACACATACAGACACCAACACTGACACCAACACCACCTAGAAGATCCAGACCTGCTTGTTTCCTTTATATTGAGGTATTCTGAACGATGACCCGAATGTCTCTGACATATTAACAATATTACCAAACCCTAACCCTGAAAACCTCCTCTAGATCATTACCCACCTCCACCAAACAGAGTCGGCACAGTGCGGTCAGGCAGGTAGCACTCTGCTGGCGTTCTCCAAACCCAGACTCCTCCATCAGACTTGTAGATAGAGGAGCGTGATTGGTCACTGCAATGAACACGCTTCCACTGCTCCGGAGTGGTGGCGTATCACGACGCTCTGCATGGTGGTGTAGCGTCTGCATGCAGCTGCTCAGCTCATGCTATGAAGCTCCTGGTGCACAGTGCTTGTGCTGGTGTTAATGCTAGAGGAGGTTTGGAGCTCTGCAGTTACTGAGTCAGCAGAGCGTCAGAGACTTGACACACTATGCTCCTCAGCACTTGGAGACCCCGCTCTGTAGCTTCACCTGCTCTTAGGCTCTGACCCCCCCGGTTGAATGCATATGAGCATTCTACAGGACACACAGCAGGTGGCGCTACACACCTTAATAACTAAAACAACCCTGTATAGTAGGGCTAACATAATGAAGACTGCAGTACATTCAATCATTCATGCAGAAACAAAAAAAATGAATACTCTAAACTGATTAAACTGATACGGCTGGTTAAACTGACCAGGCTGATGACTGTGGAGCAGGTTAGTCGGTCAGTTCTGTTATATGTGCTCATCATACACTACATAACCGAAAGTATTCGCTCGTCTGCCTTCACACTCATATGAACTTGAGTGACGTCCTATTCTTAATCCACAGGGTTTAAATTAAGTCTGCCCACCCTTCGCAGCTATAACAGCTCCAACTCTTCTAGGAAGGCTTTCCACAAGGTTAGGAATGTGTTAATGGGAATGTCTGACCATTCTTCCAGAAGCACACTGGTGAGGTCAGGTACTGATGTTGGACAAGAAGACTCGGCTACAGACTTGGTTTCTGTAGGTTCTACAGTCTAACCCTGAAAAACCTACAGAAGATCAACACCATAGCAACCACCTAGCAACACCATAGGAACCACCTCGGTTACCATTTGCAACCACTTGGAACACCATAGTAACCACTTAGCAACCACTTAGCAATCACCTGGGATGCAATAGCAACTGCCCTACAATACCATAGCAATCAACTGAGATATAATAGCAACTACCAAGCAACACATTAGCAACCACCTAGAATGCTATGACAAGCTCCTAGCAACATCATAGCAACGACATAACACATCATCCCAGCCACTTGGTAAACCATAGCAACCACCTTTCAGCACCATTCCAAACACTTGGGATACCTTTGCTCATTTGATCCTGAGGGTTTACCACCACCACCACCACCCCCATCCAGATGGAGCTCAGCTCCTCTGAAAGATCCTGAGCAGTTCTGAAAGACGTTTAATGATCTCTGTGATCTGTGATGA
>JAMWET010005955.1:5000-10000 GCA_024036415.1 Prochilodus magdalenae | reverse complement strand
TTTCCGTCTCTCTCTCTCTCTGACTGCATGGCACCCTTGAAAGGATTTGAGTTTACAAACACAAACAAAACAGCGCGGCCCACCGTGATAGAGTCAGTACGAGAGAAAAAGATCCCCCCCGGAGAGACGCTACAGAGAGCCAAGACTCCTACAGTGTAGGGAGAATCAGACAGATAAGAAAGGGAGTTGAGGACGATTTTAGTGAGGCTTGTACCTCTCGGTGGGTTCTCCCCACTCCTGTGCAGTGCCTCCGGAGGGGTTCTGGAATCAGCAGCTTTAGATGAGACGCAGCTGAACAAAGGTACGAAATCTGTAAAGATCCTGGACTCTTTAATTCCTCAGCGAGTAGTCAGCCCTGCAGCATTCACACTAGAGCCTGCGTGATTACCACCAGATCAGTGAATTTCCAGGAGAAACACTGGATAGGAGCAAAGAGTCCAATGCTCAGAAATTCATAAGTTGCATGAGGAAAAACTATCGGGAGGAACCAGAGACCTCAGGAGTATCGTAGTAGGGCATGATCAGTCCAGGACTCTCCATGCATTGCTCTAAGAGTACGAGGGAGAACCACTAGTGCGTAAACCAAGACTCATGTAGTCACACTCCCGCTACAGAGCATGAGAGAAGAACCCTCGCGAGAGGAGTCCAAGGTCAATGACTCAGGAGAACTACTCTAAGAAAAAACTAAGAGTAGCGAGGCAGAACCCACTGGGGTAAGGAACAAACTCTCAAGGCTCTAAAAGATAGGAACAGGCCTGTATAGAACTATGAGGAGGAACCAGTGAGAGGACCTCCGCCCCTGGTCCACACATGCAGTGAGGTACTTGTGGGGACAAGTTTAATAAGGAGGCCTATGAACAGGAGGACTGAAGGAACAGCAGACCTGTCCCAGAGAACCTGGTTCCGCAGGGGAGGACTGAACCCAGGTAATTAAACTCTAGTTAACTTTAATATTAACATCATGTGTTCAGTACGTAAACAGTAGTCGTGTTCTCGGAGGGATGGGTAACTCAGAACCTCAACGCCAGCATAGAAGTTAAACGGGGGTGCACAAACTTTTGCACATGTCCTCATATTCAGCAGTCAATCAGAAATGCTCTATCGCTTTTATACATCACCGCTTCCTTCCTCACCCCATACACCATACACCATACACCACACAACGCATACACCAACACGCAATACACCAAATTATGGACACACCATTCACACCCATACCACACAACACATACATCCATATCACCACCATGTATACACCATACCATCACGCCACACATACAACCATACATCCATACACCCTACCGGGATACACACACACACATGGCACCATACACCCGTACACCATACACCACATCACCATACACCACACACCATACACCACGACACCATACACCATAACCCCATACATGCACCATCACCCATACACCATACACCCATACACCATACACCCAACCACATACACCACACAGACCAGTATGGACCGATTACACCCAGACCACCAGACCATGGAGGATACACCACACACCATACACCATACCCACACACCACCCCATACGCCACCATACACCTACACCATACCGACCCTACACCTGACTCCATAAACACATACACCACACACCACACCATTGGATTGCATACACTCCAGTACACCACACCATCCACTGCTACCATCAGGCCATACACCCTACACCATACACCATACACCATACACCATACACCACACACCACACACCATACACCACACACCATACACCACACACCATACACCATACACCACACACCATACACCATACACCATACACCACACACCACACACCACACACCATACACCACACACCATACACCATACACCATACACCACACACCACACACCACACACCATACACCATACACCACACACCATACACCATACACCATACACCACACACCACACACCATACACCATACACCACACACCATACACCCACACCACACCTACACCATACACCCTACACCACACACCACCACACACACCATACACCATACACCACACCACCATACACCACGAAACACCATAACACCATACACCATACACCATACACCATACACCATACACCCACACACCATTACACCACCACTCACATATACACCACACACCATACACCATACACCCTACACCATACACCATACACCATACACCATACACCATACACCAAACACCAAACACCAGACACCATACACCAAACACCATACACCACACACCCTACACCATACACCCTGAACAACACACACCACACCTTACACCATAAACCAGACACCAAGCACACACCACACACCATACACCACACACCATACACCACACACCATACACCATACACCATACACCATACACCATACACCACACACCACACACCACACACCATACACCACACACCATACACCACACACCATACACCATACACCATACACCATACACCATACACCATACACCACACACCACACACCATACACCATACACCATACACCATACACCACACACCATACACCATACACCATACACCATACACCATACACCATACACCACACACCACACACCATACACCACACACCATACACCATACACCCTACACCATACACCATACACCTTACACCATACACCATACACCACACACCATACACCATACACCATACACCATACACCACACACATAACACCATACACACACACCCATACACCATACCCCTACACCACCCACACCACATACACACACCATACACCACACACCACACACCACACACCACACACCATACACCATACACCACACACCATACACCACACACCATACACCATACACCATACACCATACACCATACACCACACACCATACACCATACACCATACACCACACACCACACACCATACACCACACACCATACACCATACACCACACACCATACACCACACACCATACACCATACACCATACACCACACACCACACACCATACACCATACAAACCAACACACCATACACCATACACACATACACCAGTACACCACACGGACCACGCTCCCGCCATACACCACTTCACCAATCACACTCACCTCTACACCACATCACCATACACTCACAGCAAGCCAACACAAGATACACTCTACACCATACACCATCCAGAGACACACCACCAGATCATCCATTACCTGTCTAGACCATACAGCCTCTAGCCCCCTCCATCACCATACTCCACACACCGATAGAAGACCAATCTCTCCAAAACGTCTCTCTTAAGCCCTCTCCTGGATCTCTCTCTCTCCCTCTCTAAGCCCTCTCTCTCTCTCTCTCTCCCTCTACCTATTGCTCTGATCTCTCTCTCTCTACCTCACTCTCCATCTCTCCCCCCTCTCTCCCTCCCTTCTCTCTCTCTCCCTCTCTCCCTCTCTCTCCCTCTCTCTCCCTCTCTCTCTCTCCCTCTCTCTCTCTCTCTCCCTCTCTCTCCCTCTCTCTCTCTCCCTCTCTCTCTCTCTCTCCCTCTCCCTCCCTCTCTCTCTCTCTCCCTCTCCCCCCCTCTCTCTCTTTCTCTCTCCCTGTCTCCCTCTCTCTCTCCCTCTCTCTCTCTCTCTCTCCCTCTCTCTCCCTCTCTCTCTCTCCCTCTCCCACTCTCCCTCTCTCTTTCCGTCTCTCTCTCTCTCTGACTGCATGGCACCCTTGAAATATTTCAATTCTGTCTGCACAAAGAATGAAAACAGAAAGATTGAGAGAGAGGGAGGGAGGGATAGAGAGAGGGAGAGAGAAAAAGATGAAAGACAGAGAGAGAGAAACAGAGAGAGAGGGAGGGAAAAAGAGGGAGAGTGCGAGACAGAGAGAGAGGGAGTGAGAGAAAGGGAGGGAGAGAGAGGCTGGTGTACTGTAATGGTGGGCGGTGCTCGTGTTTTGGGGGCGTGTCTAAAGAAGGGAGTTTGTAAGGAGCAGCACAGAGACGCAGCTGGGGTTTAAGGTACGTACCCTTTCCTTCTCTGTCCTCTTTACTTTCATTTCTGTCCAGCCCACGTCTGTCAGCACGGACACTCCTCTAGCTCACACCTCCCGCTCCACCTTAAATCCTGCAGCTGGTACAGTCACAGGCTGACCTGGACAACAACCCCAACACCATCACGGCTCAGCAGCACACCCACCTGACCTTCAGCATGAGAAGAGCGATAGGAGAGATCACCGTGTTTACTTTATAGGCACTCAGATTACCTTTACCCAACACTAACCTTAACCCCAACCCCTCTCTCACACTGGGCCTAACACTAACCCCAACCCTACTGCAGCTCTGAATCACCCTCGCCTGAGAGATCAGTCACAGTCTGAGGTCTGTCGCTCGTCTCTAGGAATCTGTAGTGTACAATCCAAATCAGTCATGACCATGCGTTATAACAGTCCACTGCTAAGCTAAGCTACGTAGCTGAGCCTATACTAGCAGGGTATTAGCTTCGCCCTCGGCGCTACACTGAGTTTAAGGTACGGGACAGCTGAACACTGACAGTTCTGGAGTATGAAACTAGACTACCGTTCAGATGTCGTTGCTAGGCAGGGATGTAGTGAAGAATGAGGAGAGGACCCCGTGCTAGTCACCCGTCAGCGTGTGTTGCAGTCATGTGATGAATGTTGGGACTTTATGGTATATAATAATGGACATATGGTAACAGCACACAGCTGGAAGGGCCGGGTTCCATTCCCAGGCTGGGCAGCCAGGAGGTTCTCTCCGAGTCGGTGTGGTGTTCCTCCATGTGCAACCAACCGGATACATGCAGTCAGTTACTCCTAGGTGTGACATCAGGATGCGTCCCGCCTTCCACCCAATGCATGCTGGGGGATGGATGGATGGATGGATAGATGGAGGGATGGATGGATGGATTGATGGAGGGATGGATGGATTGGTGGATGAATGGATGGATGGAGGTATGGTCGGATGGAGGGATGGATGGATGGATGGAGGGATGGATGAATGGATGGAGGGATGGATGGATGGAGGGATGG
>JAMWET010005955.1:0-2500 GCA_024036415.1 Prochilodus magdalenae | reverse complement strand
TCTCCATCTCCACGCTCTCTAGAGTGACGTGGCTTGACGAGCGTCTAACCTTCGCTTGCGTGCTGTGTACGCTATCTACTCTGTTCCTCATCTCTTAGTATGTTTTTACTTGCTGGGGTTATTAGTGTTATCTAGTTACTCCCGAATCTTTCCTTGCTTCTTCCCCCTCCCTGGGTGCCCACCATGTCTAATGTACCTTCCTCCGCCCCGTCACCCCACCGCCTCGGCCGCCCGACCTCCCTCCTCTCTCTCGCCCCTACTATCTCTGCGTGCTCGGCTACGCTTCCTATCTCTTGCTTATTTCTTTGATCGCCTCGTCTTGTCTCTTCGCTCTCTCTGGTACTTTGCCTCTTTTTAACATTCCCTGCTGGGTTTGCTAGGGTCTCGGGCTCTAGCTCTCTCTCGCGCTCTCTCTCCGAGCGTGATGTCGTTGCTCTCCTCTCTTTTCTCCTCCTTCTTTTCTCTCCGCGTGCTAGCCCTGAGGCTGAGTGTTTGACTGTACGGAGACACATTCCTGGACTGCACTGCTTGTGTACGCACACACACATACACACTGCACGCCCCCTGGTGGTGACTTCTGACACAGCTTTTAGCAACAACCAGACCAAAACTAACCGACATGGCCAGTATACACCCCACAGTAATACTTACCAAAAATAAACAGAATGAGCAGAATATATTTCATAATAATAATAATATTCATACTTTACTTCCTAATCTCTAATTTATCCTATTATTTGTACATAACTATTGTTCTTATAATATGTCTATAACATTGGTATTACATAGGCACATCACACGAGGAACATATTAAATGTTTATATGACACTGTTTGAGTGTTCATATCAAACATCCAGAAAATAGTGTGAATAAAAAATAAGAAATAAATACAATAAAAAACGTTTCAAAAACATGGATAAAGGAATGAAGGGATGAAGGAACAGTGTTGGTGATGGATAAAGGAATGAAGGTGAGAGGTGAGAGGACACTTCAGTAATGTGGGTCTGAAAGGAGGCGTAGCTCCTCACTGAGAAAAGGAGACCCATCAGACAGAGAAGCTGCTGGTGTTTGAAGAACTACCCCAGAGTCCAGTCCTTACCGTGTGCGGACGGTGAGAGCTGTGAGAGTTGTGGCTGTGAGGGGAACTGACAGTGAGCTGTATTAAAGGTACAGAGCGGAGACACCACACACACAAACGTCTGATATCATATTTAGTTGTTGATGTTTCTGGGTTTTTGAACAATGTAACTAAACGTCTGGAGATCAAATGAATGACGGTGCTTTATTCAAAACTGTATACGTGCATAACAGGGTTTAATCTGCGTGTAGGTGTTTATAAATAGCTCCACCTTTCATCACTCTGAGTGAAACGAGCGCCTGCAGTGTGTCAACACTATCACTGTATTATCCACACACACCCACACACACACACACACACACACACACACACACAATCACACACACACACACACACACACACACACACACACACACACACTCTCACACACACACACATACACACACACACACACACCCCCACACACACACAATCACACACACACACACACTCTCACACACACACACATACACACACACACACACACACACACACACACACACACACACCCCCACACAATCACACACACACACACAATCACACACACACACATACACACACACCAACACGGGACAAAACACACTCTCACACAGCACACAATAACACACACACACCACCCATACACCCAATCACACACATCACACACACGACAACACATACACACACCCACGCACATACACACGCACACAACAACAACACACGCAACACACATAGCACAACACACACGCACACATACACACAAACACACACACAACACACACACACACACACACACACCAACACACCACACACTCCTCACACCCACCTCACCATAACCACACACACACACACACCCCCACACCCACACAATCACACACACACACACCCAATCACACACACACACATACACACACACACACAACACACAACAACAACACACCACAGCCCACCCCCACCATCACACACACACACACAATCACACACACAACATACACCACACACACACAACAAACACACTCTCCACGCACACACACACATACACACACACCACACACACCACAATCACAACAATCAAACACCACACAATACACACACATCACGCACATATAAACACACCCAAACAAAACTAAAACACAGCACACACCAATACACACACAACACACGCACACATACCACACACACAATCACACACACAATCACACACACACTCACTCACACACACGCACACACACATACCCTCACACACACAATGGGACACCACATCACAACCACGCCCAACCCACGCACACATCACACACACAACACACAACACATACAACAACACACATACACACCACCACACACACACACATACACAACACACACACATACACACGGCACACAGCACCACACCACGACACAAAA
>JAMWET010005954.1:12500-15401 GCA_024036415.1 Prochilodus magdalenae | reverse complement strand
GTGTGTGTTGTGTGTGTGGTGTGGTCATTACTACATTCTCGGCTACCTCGTCTTTTTTCTTCTGTCACAGTTATGTATTTCTGTCTGTCAGTCTAGCATTCATAACTTCATTCAAAACTGACCCTCATGCAAGCATGGCTCTGACTATTCGACATGGCGAATCAATAGGCCCAAAGTGTGTTCCACCAAGAGCAGATAGGGAGTCTTTGTAGAGTGAATGTGATAAGGACCATCTCGTTGGGAGGAGGTGAGCACAACCATTCTAATCGTCCATTTTTGAACTAGCTGTCAGTTTTATTGAAAATGTCATCTTCAGGCTCCCGGACAAAACGAATTTAAAGAAGTTGGGCGTTATGAGAAAGGTCTTGGGCGTGATTTGACATGGCACAACTACCATACTGCACACTACAGTAGTGTGTACTCCATACTGTCAAATCAACGCCCCTCTGTATTAGTTTTCGGACATCAGTGGTAGCATACTAACAGTCACATGACCAGTGACGTCAAAGCTGGGCTTACTGTTTATAGCTAGCTGCTGATGGAGAGCGATCATTCATGGGGTACTGCTTCCCATCATGCACCTCCGTCCCCACCAATATTATCACCATGTGTACCCAACCGGTCAAACGACAACTAGTGAAAGGGTGAAGGAAGGTTCCAGAGGCACTAAAAATGCCCACACCATGCCCACTGTTATGCCATTGGGAGGTGTCAGAGAGCCCATCCTTGGTACACCTGTCACCACAGACAGTTTGCTCTAGAACATCCCTCAAAGTCCACAGTTTTTCAAGATGCTTTCTACCCTTTTTTTCGCCCTGGCATGCCTATTATCATGCACCTGTGGGGAGATCAATCACTCATGACCTTTGCCCTTGCATGATCGTTTTGAGGGGCACTGACTGCTGTGTCACACACTCCATCTGTAACATCAGTGCCCATATGGGTCTTCATTCCAAAATCAGCGGTGGCCATAAAATTCTGTCATGACTGTGTGTGTGTATATAAGCTTCAGTGGACGAGAACTGGCCACCTCATATAGATGGGAATTCAAACCCAGGGCCGCCTTGGTGTGATGCAAACAGCACTACTCACTGCACCTGTCTGTCTTTTCTCATCTCTCTCGCTTTTCTCCTCTTCTTCTCAGTGGAGTGTGTAGGTCATCACAACACCTCTAGTAGTTGTTTTTGGGACTGCTGATGGCTAACCTGCTGGCTCTTACCTATGCTCCTTATGGGCATCATCCAGTAATTTTCCATAACAGCCTGAGGAGAAGTGTGGTCTCTAGCTCAGGGTAGGAACATCTTTTAGTGCCTCAAGCAAAGTGAGTTTTCCAGGTAATGTGGCAACAGCCTTCCCCCGTACCCCAAACCGGAGTCGTTTTCATCGCTCGCTGCTTTAGTTCTGTCCTGGAGCTGCGAGGCTAATGTAGCTAATGGACACTTATGTACGTCATTTCTAATTTTGCACACCGTGTGCCTAAATCATTTCCCAACTGCCGCAAGCCGTCCGTGCTGGGTTGTAATACGAGTAATCTCAAATCCTGTGCCTTCTGGTAATGTGTGTGCTGTTATCAATACAATTTGGACAGAGGTTGGGGTGAAAATGAATACTTCGGGATGACCCCCATTGTTTTTAGCTCCTCCCCCATTAAGACGATGATAAGATATGAGGTGTGTAGTCTTGGTGCTAGGTATGGTGGTGTTGTTTCACCAGATGGTGAACTCTCCTAACTAATAATAGCCTTAAGGTATTAAACCTTCAGCCTACTACACACCCCTGATGATGCCTCATATTAAGGCCGTCCCATGAAGACGTAGGCGTAGGTGAGCTGTATTCTAAGGTACCTTGTATGACCACACATGAAGGCAGGTTTGCACGTGTCCTTCTTGGTAAAGGAGTTCTTTGATCTTGTTCAGCAAGAGTACCATCAATTCAATATGACACTGACTGATGGCCGGCTCTGATCATAAACTCTATCTATGGGTCGGCTCCATCTTGCAGTTACTCCGTCCTGGACTAATCAGATTGGATCTAATCAGATTGGACCTAATCAGACTGGACCTAATCAGACTGGAATAGATCTTTAAGCTCCTCCTTCTGTTAGTTCTGTCTTCCTCTCTTTATCCGGGTTCTACCTGAGGAGGTTGGATTCCACCCTTGAGCCTGGTTCCTCTTGAGGTTTCTTCCTTACCCAAGTGAGGTTTTCCTCACCACAGTTGCCTCTGGCTTGCTCAAGGTGGGGCTTGGACCCCCCCCTCCACCTTCCAATGTCTGTAGATTCACTCCGTGTTTTTCTTTTTATAATAAACTGATTTTCTGTGTCGCTGATTTGAGACAACGTTGGTTGTAAAAAGAGCTACAAAAAAAAGTATCGATTGATTGATTGATTGATTGACAGGACACATTTCACCTTCTTGGCTTATTTTGTGGAGTCGTTTTTTTCCTGATTGCTTTTTGTTCATGATTATACGCAGTTTTGTCCTTTGTGTGTTAGAAATAAAGCAGGTTGAACAAGTGAAGAGGGTCAGTCAGTGAACTGGAATGATTTTTTGTAATACCAACTGGAGGATCTGAGCTGGAGCAGGAGCAGCTCTTAAAACAGCCTGCTCTTCGTAAACAGTAAGGTCAGTGGAAGGAAAACAGAGGCTCCAAATAACCCGGCGGTACAGTTGCAGGTATATGTGAACTAATGAGAGACTCTGAGTGAGTAAACATCGTGTGTACACTGAAGCACACTGAAGGTTAGGATGCACTGAATACCGGAGTACCTTAGGGGGCGATAGTGAGTCACTGTAGCATCGAGTCTGCCTTTAGTCCAGCATGAGAAGAAGTAGCTCTGCTTTAGTTTTAACAGTCATGTTGAAGGTCCAGCTCCAGGTTAGGAAATTTAAGGGTGGGTGT
>JAMWET010005954.1:0-7500 GCA_024036415.1 Prochilodus magdalenae | reverse complement strand
AGAGATTATCTTCCACACCAGAGTTACACACCATATCCCTTCAGAGGAACCTGCTAGTGACATGTCTGTCCCGAGGAGGGCTGTTTGAGTACCCCTGTGTTTTGGTGTCACCGCCAATGCCTTTTTATTTATTTATTCATTTTCAGGGGAGACATATTTTACAGCAGATTATTAACAGGAGAGGATCATCTCTCCACGGACGCTTCTCCCGCTGTAGGACACGCTGCGACCTGTGTTCAAATCAGGACACAAATCTCTCTCTCTCTCTCTCTCTCTCTCTCTCTCTCTCCCCTCTCTATCATGCTCTCTCTTTCTGTCTCACTCTCCCTCTCCCCCTCTCTATCATGCTCTCTCTTTCTGTCTCACTCTCCCTCTCCCCCTCTCTCTCTCATGCTCTCTCTTTCTATCTCTCTCTCTCTCTCTCCCCCTCTCTCTCTCATGCTCTCTCTTTCTGTCTGTCTGTCTCTCTCTCTCTCATGCTCTCTCTTTCTGTCTCTCTCTCTCCCCCTCTCTCTCTTATGATCTCTCTTTCTATCTCTCTCTCTCCCCCTCTCTCTCTCTCTCTTATTCTCTCTCTCTCTCTCTCCCCGCCTCTCTCTCTCTCTCTCTCTCTCTCTTATTCTCTCTTTCTCTCTCTCCCCGCCTCTCTCTCTCATTCTCTCTTTCTCACTCTCTCTGTCCATCTCTCTCTCTCTCTTATTCTCTCTCTCTCTCTCTCCCCGCCTCTCTCTCTCTCTCTCTCTCTCTTATTCTCTCTTTCTCTCTCTCCCCGCCTCTCTCTCTCTCTCTCTCTCTCTCTCTCATTCTCTCTCATTCTCTCTCTCTCTCTTTCGCTCTCATATTCTCGCTTTCTCTCATTCTCTCGCTCTCTCTCTCTCTGTCCATCTCTCTCTTTCTCTCTCTCCCCGCCTCTCTCTCTCTCATTCTCTCTCTCTCTCTCTCTCTTTCTCTTTCTCTTTCTCTCAAAAGTTAAAAGGGCAAAGTCATCAGAGACTGCTTACAGTTAATTTTTCTGAGTGTGTGTGGGGTGGGGGGGTAGTGTGTGTGTGTGTGTGTGTGTGTGTGTGTGTGTGTGTGTGTGCATCTGTATACGTGTGTGTGTGTGGGGGGTGGGTGGGGGGGCGGGGGTAGTGTGTGTGTGTGTGTGTGTGTGTTGGAGTTTAGGAGATTTAGGTTGTTCCCATTACCTTTGAAACAGACAACCATCTGCTCTCACAACTGTTAGAGTTCCATAGAGTATCAGGCAAGCGAGAGAGGGAGGGAAAAGGGAGGGGGTGAAAAAGAGAGATAAATAAAGACAATGTCGTTTTAGTTCATTAATGATTGCTGGACAGAAATGAAACCGTGCTAGCGTAACCGTGCTGTATTAGTGTTAGCATTAGGCACCTGTCCTGCTACCGTTTGTTTTATAAGCTCTCAGCTAAGTTCTAATATTGACTGATCCATGAATAATTCCATCTGTGTGTTGGAAAAGTGGTAGTTGTAGACTGTGGTAGAGTGAGGCGATTCCCAGTGTCCCACGCTCCATCTTTATTCTGCTTTATTTGAGGAGTTAGTAGTCGAGCCCAACTCTTCTTTAGTGATGTCATGTGGGACAAGACGAGGAGGCGGGATCAAACCAAAGACGCTAGCAAACTAGGAACGATTGGGAACAGGGTTACAAACAACAGAGATGGAGACAAAACACCAAACCAGAACAAAGGAAACAGCAGGGAGTTTAACAGAACAAGGACTAACGAGGAGCACCTGGGTAGGGGCGGAGCGACAAACTAGGGACAGGTGAGGGGGCTAACGAGGGCGAAGACAGGAGGAGCAATAACCAAAACAAACAGGAGCACATGGAAGGGATAAGAGAAAAAGACAGAGACAGAGAAACCAGGGAGGGACAGGACAGGACAGGACAGGACAGGACAGGACAGGACAGGAGAGGAGAGGAGAGGACAGGACAGGACAGGACAGGACAGGACAGGAGAGGGCAAGGCAAGTGAGTTCTCCTGAGACTGCTCCTTGTAGTAGAAATCCATGAATGCCTTCTACGCCCACTCCCTGCTCCACTCTATGCATTGATGGTTCCCTTACTACTGGTGTAATGATTCTTTGTCCTGACCTGAAGGAGTTTAGAGTCTGCGTATTTGTGTTTACGAATGTTTGACAGTTTCTCAGAAGTCTCCTTTACGTCCAGCTTAAGCTACGACACAGGCGAATGTCCAACTGAAGACAGAACCAGCTCAAATAAACAAACACTACTCACTGTTGTCTCTTCAAGCGAGGAAGTCACACATGGCTTAACTTGCCTCGTTTTCTTTACTAGAATCTGCTAAATATCAAAAACCTGTGTCCATGGGATCCCAGGGTTGTCTCATTTGTCCTCAGATCTTCTTACAGGTACCTGTCTGCTAATCCTCTTTTCCTTTATTAGAAAAGGTAAAGTATTCAGATACAGATGTGTGTGTCGCACCTCCGGGCCTCCCTGGCACCGCTGATCTCCCGGACTCCATTTCCCAGAGTGCACTACCCGATGACGTCACACTCACACGTCCCCAGTCTTCCAATCAGTCATAGTCTAGTTCTCCCGCGTTTTGATTGGCTTCACCTGTCATCATTGACACACCTGTCAACCCCTCACACACACACCCTTTGCAAAGTTTTGTCGAACTTAATTTGCAATTCCGAGCGTTCCTATGACTTTCCTATCTCTAATTCTGGTTCTCACTTCCCTTTGTCTCTCACTCTCGCTCTCTCGATTCCCCCTTGGCCCTGTCTGCTCTCTTCTCCCTGGTTATTGACTCCCCTTCTATTTTTCTGACCGTTCTCTTGGATTTCCCTTCTGATTCTGATTGCTGGTTGGTTTGGTCTCCTGGTTTTCGACCCCCCCGCCTGTCTCACTGTCTACGACCCTGCATGACCCCTATAAAACATAATCCTGGTCAAATATTAGTCCAAGTGAAAGTAGATCAGATATGTTTTACTATTTAAGGTATTGGATATTCTCCTCCAACCTGCTTGCACCCATGAGAACACCCCAACAGGCCACCAGTGCATTGCAGGGCAGACACCCAGACATACACCCTTACACACGGGGGCATTTCCAGATCATCTGACAGCATGTCTTCGGACTGTGGGAGGAAACCACAGCACCCGGAGGAAACCTAAACAGACACGGGGAGAACATGTAAACTCCACCCAGCAATGGTCCTCAGTGGCTGGGAATTAAACCAAGGTAAATCCATATAAACAAAACCCCATAAAGTTATATGACCAACCATAATTAAAAACTCCAGCTTCTACAAGCACAGAAAACTTTTTGGGAATTTTTGAAGGTGTTGATGGAGTTCATGTGTCGTTCTAACATTTAAAACGGTGGATCTTCCATTTTTAAAAAAATCTTAAGATATGGCCGATGGTGCTGTACTGAGGAAGCTTCAGCTGAGCTTGACTGAGGGTGTAGTAGCAGTTATCTGGGCTAGTTCTTCCTCCTGTGATGAACACAATATCAGCTGACTTCAGAGCAGTGCTTTAGATTAATGACTGGTGGGACCCTTCGTAGGAATGTATTGGAGTTATGAGTCCCATGTTTTTCAGATCTGCCGATCCTGGAAAGGCTCAGTAAGTCGTGGCTTCATCTCAGTGTTTTGCTGGACGCAGTGTGTCTCGTGAACACGTTCTCTGCTTTCATTCATCATTCATCTGTTAGCCTCGGAGTGGTAGAGACAAAATCATCTCGGGGCAGGCATGCCACTACAGATAAAGGGTGCTGGTAAATGTCCCTGGCTCTGGCGTACCTCATGCTGCATAGAAAACCGCCAGCTCCCTCATTCCAGTCACGTCCATCCGAGTGGACACAATTTATTTCTCAGTGCGCAGACTTCTGGACTTTTGGACTTTCTGGTCCTTGTTGTAGTGCCCCGATCACCTTTCCATACTGTGTGAGCCCTGAGGTAGGAGAGGATTAAAGAAGAGATGGAGGAAAACTCTCCAACTCCAGCAGAACTCCCGGAACTTCTTTAAATCAGAGCCTGAACCAAACCTTCACCCTGGAAACAGCCCAGTTCTGATCCCTCTGACTCACTGAATACAGCTAATCCCCAACGAGCTCTCTCTCTCTCTCTCTCTCTCTCTCTCTCTCTCACTCTCGCACTCTCTCTCTCTCTCTCTCTCTCTCTCTCTCTCACTCTCACTCTCTCTTCCCTCTCTCTCTTCTCTCTCGTCGCTCTCTCTCTCTCTCTCTCGCTCTCGCTCTCTTCTTCTCCTCTCTCTCTCTCTCTCTCTCTGTCTCCCGCCTCATTCTCTATGTCTCCATCTCTCTCTCTCTCTTTCATCGCTCTCGCTCTCTCTAGCTGATCTCTGCGACTCATCTCTCGTAGATTCTCTCGCTCTCGCGATAGTGAGAAGGCGATCTCTCTCTCTCTCTCTCGTCATCACACTCTCTCTCTCTCTCTACGAGCTCTCCTAGCACTCTAGATTCTCTCGATGTCTCTCTCTCTCCTCTCGTTACTCTCTCTCTCCCCGTCTCTACCTCTCTGTCTCTCTCTCTCTCTCTCTTCTCATCTCCTGCTCTCTCTCCTCTGCTCTCTTCCTCTCTCTCTCTCTCATTCTCTATCTCTATCTCTCCTCTCTCTCTCTCTCTTTCTCTCTCTCTCTCTCGTTCATCTCTCTCTTCCATGTTGCACTACTCCTCTCCTCGTTCTCTCTCGTTAATTCTCACTATGTCTCTCTCTCTCTCTCTCTCTCCTCTCCTCTCTGTCTCTCACTCTTGCTCTCTCTCTCTCTCGCTCACAGGGAAATGAAGCTTTGCTCTCTCTTCTTCCCCCCCTCTCTCTCTTCCCCCACCTCTCTCTCTCGTTCATTCTATATGTCTCTCTCTCTACGCTCTACAGATGGTGGATCATTTGGGGGATGTCTGTTTCTCTCACTCTGTCTCTCTCTTGTCCATTCTCTCTCTCCATCTACTCTATTCATTCATTCTCTACTCCTCATGCTCTGATGGTCATTCAGGTGTGTCTCTCTCTAAATGATGTTTGTGCATTCTGTAAGTCCAACATTTATTGACACTCATGTCTCGTTCTCTCTCATCGTATCAGATTCTCAGAGTCCCCCCAAACTCTCTTTCTCTCTCAAAGAATCTGGTGTCCGAGCCTCCACTCGAGCTGAATCGCGAGGTGCCACAGTCTGGAAGGTCTCTCTCTCGCTCTCTCTCTTTCGTTCAATCTCTCTCTCGTTCTCTCTCTCTCTGTCTCTCTCTCTCTCGTTTATTCTCTCTCTCGTTCATTCTCCCTGTTTCTCATATTTTCCTCCTGATTAAAAGGGAAAATGAAGTTTTGCTAAGCAGGTAATAGAATGTTGGTTACTCTGTGATATGATATGCTTAAATACAGGACAGATGGTGGATCATTTGGGGGATGTAACGACCACATTTGGAGACTTGTCCATCTCTACTTCCATTAATATTCATTATTTTATCAGTCTGATGGCAGACAGGTGTGTGTCAAGCTAAATGATGTTTGTGCACATCTGTAAGTCACATTTAGCTACGTGGGCGGTTAAAGATTGCACAGTGGCATGCCACAAAGCAGAGGCACAAAAAACCTGGTGGCCGAGTCCCCAGGTGCGCAAGCCATCAGGAGCCACAGTCTACAGGCAAGGAGAAACCCCCTCAGTTCAGGAGGAAGAGCCTCGAGAGGGAACCAACCCTCACTAGTGGGGAACCCATCTGACTCGGGTGAACACAGATACAAGACCAGCGTAGAACAGAGTGAATCAGACAGTGTTAGCTCTGAGCAGGAGGGACTAAATGTCTGATTACCGTGTTAGTCAAGTTGGGTCATCAGATGGGTCAGCAGTGACTCCAGCAGCCAAGCCTTCCACAGTGCAGGACAGCCAGGGAGCTCCGTGGGGTCACAAAGACATCCCAGTGGCTCCCTGAGTCGGGACAGATGTAGCACCCGCATCAGACCGCACAGGCACACCTGGGGTGAACAGGAGCAGCTCAGCAGTGAGACGAGCACAGCACAATCAGCTCCCGCAAGACTTACCCAACACTACTGTCAGTGAACACCCGCTAGAATCGGTTAGTTGAATACATGAGTGTGACCCCAGCAAACACTGGCTCCTACGCCAGCACTAACAGGGACTGAGCAGGCTAAGGTCACCAAACATGAAGGCTCCCTGAGGAGTCAGCGCCCCTCTGCTCCATCCGTCAACTCTTACCTCAGCATGAACACTGACTAGCACACGCTCCGACTGAACCAACACTATGCTCCGGCGTTATACCCCAACACGTCTCTGTCAGTGGACCCCTAGATCTGCACCTCATATCTAGCAGAAGAAACACTCACTAACCACACGCATCCACTGAGACAGGTAGGGTTACCAAACACTCTCTGTCCACTGGACCCCTAGATCTGCACGTCCTTACCAAAGCAGAAACACTCACTACCACACACTCCACTGAACAGGTAGGGTTACCAAACACTCTCTGTCAGTGGACCCCTAGATCTGCACGTCTTACCTAGCAGAAACACTCACTACCACACGCTCCACTGAACAGGTAGGGTTACCAAACACTCTGTCAGTGGACCCCTAGATCTGCACCTCTTACCTAGCAGAAACACTCACTACCACACGCTCCACTGAACAGGTAGGGTTACCAAACACTCTGTCAGTGGACCCCTAGATCTGCACCTCTTACCTAGCAGAAACACTCACTACCACACGCTCCACTGAACAGGTAGGGTTACCAAACACTCTGGACTTTTAAGCCCGGACTTAAAGACTGAGGCTGTGTCTGAGTCCCGAACACTGACTGGTAGGTTATTCCAACCTGGGGGGCCTTGTATGAAAAGGCTCCGCCCCCTGATGTATTTTGTTGATACTAGGCACTAATAGAGAAGCCACACTGTGTGATCTAAGGTCATGTGACGGTTCACACTACGAGATAAGTTCAGTGAGGTACATGGGAGCGAGGCCGTTTAGAGCTTTATATGTCAGACTGAATCCATTCTAAATGAGACACGGTGGCTGAAGGAAAGGCTAGGCTAATCATCCCGAGCTGTTCCGTTCCTATACGCTGTTTAAAAAGTAGATTAGACGTCAGCTGTAGCAAAATGGCCGTCTGTAGCAAGTACACACCAAGTCATCATGTTTGCCAACTGGAGAATTACTTTTTCGGATTCAGATGTCCTAACCTTTAGCTAGACGGCAGTAAACGGACACTGCGCCTATCAGTCAAACTATCTGTGTAGGGGAGAACTTGTGGAAAGCTGATTTATCAGGGTCTATTTCACTGGTTTAATTTCATTACTGAACTCAGTCACTGCATTAGCTCACTAGCCCCCCCCCACTCAGGGTGTTCATTCAAGGGGATGCCGTTGAAGAAGCAGGAGGTGTTCGGGGCTTGGGTTCATTGTGGTAGCTGAATAAAGGGCAGGAGGGGACATGGCTTCCAGGACTCGTTGCACCTCTGAACCAACAGTTTAAATCGCTCCTTGAGAGGAGAGGTAT
>JAMWET010005953.1:160000-183090 GCA_024036415.1 Prochilodus magdalenae | reverse complement strand
CTAGCGACAGCTGCGCCGGGGCTGAATCTTCAACAAGGACCACGGACCTAAACCACTGCTTAAAAATCTACTAATGCATTCATGAGAGGAACAAGTACAATGTTCTGGAATGGCCCATCTCAGGTCCCCAGACCTGAAAATATTATTGAAAATCTGTGGTTGTCAATTAAAGAGGAGCTGTTCCCATGCTCCCGAAAAACCATCAAACCTGAAGAACTAGAGATGTTTTGTAAAGGAAGAATGGTACTACTAAAAATACCTTCAGGCCACAATCCAGGACTCTCAATTAGAAAGCTATAGGAAGCTGTTTAGAGGCTGTTATTTCTTGGGTGAAAGGAGGGATGTATTTAAAGGTTTTTTTTTTTTTGTGCCCAAAATTTATGCATCGCCTACTTTTTTGTGCTTAGGACAATTAGTGCACACTTTTCTCCTGTAACATCATATTACAACATTGCACTTCTCACATTTCAAATATCACTGTTGTTTCTGTCCCTCTATATGATTATATTTAATAGGAATTTTGTTAACCCAAAAACAATCAATGCTTATATAAGGTAAATCAGGAAAATTTAACAACGCTGCCCAAACTTTCACACCCCACTGTATTACCTTCAGGAGTTAGCAGAAGTGTCCATTTTCTGGTTTCTGTCTGTCCTACAGCAGCAGCCGCATTTGTCATGTAATTAGTAAACAGCGTAATTGGCAGAATGATGCTTGTGATGTCGGGAAGACATGTGTGTGAAAACCGGACTTCTCTTTTATTGAATATCAACATTCCGGGTGACCACCCATCTGCACTTTTTTGTGTTGCTGTGTTCAATAAAAGAGCATTCCCTGTAAATCGGCTACCTTTCCTGCGCCGAACGGGGCTGAGCCTGAAGAAGAAGCAGAGCAGGAAAGATGGCAGAAGTAACCCAAGCAACAAGAAGTGAGGATGCCTGACAATGGTGGCATCCCGTCAGCAAACGCATCAGGCAGGTGATGCAATTAGGTGAATACAGTAAACCTTAACCTCTTCATTTACACTAAACCTTATCCCCTACATTTAAAACTAAACCCTCTAACCCATACAGTAACACTAACACCTTAACATCCGGATTTACACTAAAAACCCCTAACCTCGTTATATTTAACACTAAACACCCTATCCCCTACATTTAAAACTAAACCCTCTAACCCCTACATTTACACTAAAACCTTAACCCACATTTACCTCATTTACCATTAAACCCATAACCTCTACATTTTACACTAACACCTATCCCCTTACATTTACACTAACCCAACCCCTACATTTACAATAAACCCCCTAACCAATCCATTTACACTAAACCCCATAATCCTTACATTTACACTAAACCCACTAACCCCTACATTTAAACTAAACCCTCTAACCCCTACATTTACACTAAACCTTAACCTCCTCATTTACATTAAACCCTAACCTCTTAATTTACACTAACACCTATCCCCTACATTTACACTAAACCCCAACCCCTACATTTACACTAAACCCCCTAACCCCTACATTTACACTAAACCCCCTAATCCTTACATTTACACTAAACCCACTAACCCCTACCTTTACACTAAACCCTAACCCCTACATTTACACTAAACCCCAACCCCTACATTTACACTAAACCCCCTAACCCCTACATTTACACTAAACCCCCTAATCCTTACATTTACACTAAACCCACTAACCCCTACCTTTACACTAAACCCTAATCCCTACATTTACACTAAACCCTAACACCTACATTTACACTAAACCCTATCCTCTACATTTACACTAAACCCTAACCCCTACACTAAACCCCTAACCCTTACATTTACACTAAACCCTAACTCCTACATATACACTAAACCCCTTACCCCTACATTTACACTAAACCCTAACCCCTACACTTACACTAAACCCTAACCGGTACATTTACTCTAAACCCTAACCCCTACATTTACACTAACACCCATCCCCTAAATTTGCGCTAAACCTCCTAACCCGTACATTTATACTAAACCCTAACCCCTACATTAACACTAAACCCCAATCCCTACATTTACACTAAACCCCTATCCCCTACATTTACACTAAATCTCTAACCCGTACATTTATACTAAACCCTATACCCTACATTTATACTAAACCCCTAACCCCTACATTTACACTAAACCCCTATCCCCTACATTTATACTAAACCCCTAACCCGTACATTTATACTAAACCATATCCCCTACATTTACACTAAACCCTTAACCCCTACATTTACACTAAACCCCTATCCCCTACATTTACACTAAACCCTTACCCCTACATTTATACTAAACCCTATCCCCTACATTTACACTAAACCCTAACCCGTACATTTATACTAAACCCTATCCCCTACATTTACACTAAACCCCTATCCCCTACATTTACACTAAATCTCCAACCCGTACATTTATACTAAACCCTATCCCCTAGATTTATACTAAACCCCTATATTTACACTAAACCCCTATCCCCTACATTTACACTACACCCCTATCCCCTACATTTACACTAAACCCTATCCCCTACATTTACACTACACCCCTATCCCCTACATTTACACTAAATCTCTAACCCGTACATTTATACTAAACCCTATCCCCTACATTTACACTAAACCCCTAACCCCTACATTTACACTAAACCCCTATCCCCTAAATTTACACTAAACCCCTAACACCTACATTTATACTAAACCCTAACCCCTACATTTACACTAAACCCTATCCCCTACATTTACACTAAACCCCCTAACCCTTACATTTACACTAAACCCCCTAATCCTTACATTTACACTAACACCTATCCCCTACATTTACACTAAACCCTATCCCCTACATTTATACTAAACCCCTAACCCCTACATTTACACTAAACCCTATCCCCTACATTTACACTAAACCCTAACCCCTACACTTACACTAAACCCTCTAACCTCTACATTTACACTAAACCCTAACCTCTTCATTTACACTAACATCTATCCCCTACATTTACACTAAACCCTAACCCCTACATTTACACTAAGCCCCTAATCCTTACATTTACACTAAACCCTAACCTCTTAATTTACACTAACACCTATCCCTTACATTTACACTAAACCCTAACCCCTACAGTTACACTAAACCCCCTAACCCTTACATTTACACTAAACCCCCTAATCCTTACATTTACACTAAGCCCTAACCTCTTCATTTACACTAACACCTATCCCCTACATTTACACTAAACCCCTAACCCGTACATTTATACTAAACCCTATCCCCTACATTTACACTAAACCCTTAACCCCTACATTTACACTAAACCCCTATCCCCTACATTTACACTAAACCCTAACCCCTACATTTATACTAAACCCTATCCCCTACATTTACACTAAACCCTAACCCCTACATTTATACTAAACCCTATCCCCTACATTTACACTAAACCCCTATCCCCTACATTTACACTAAATCTCTAACCCCTACATTTATACTAAACCACTTTCCTCTACATTTATACTAAACCCCTAACCCCTATATTTACACTACACCCCTATCCCCTACATTTACACTAAATCTCTAACCTGTACATTTACACTAAACCCTATCCCCTACATTTACACTAAACCCCTAACCCCTACATTTACACTAAACCCCTATCCCCTACATTTACACTAAACCCCTAACACCTACATTTATACTAAACCCTATCACCTACATTTACACTAAACCCTAACCGCTACATTTACACTAAACCCTATCCCCTACATTTACACTAAACCCCTATCCCCTACATTTACACTAAATCTCTAACCCGTACATTTATACTAAACCACTTTCCTCTACATTTATACTAAACCCCTATATTTACACTAAACCCCTATCCCCTACATTTACACTACACCCCTATCCCCTACATTTACACTAAATCTCTAACCCGTACATTTACACTAAACCCTATCCCCTACATTTACACTAAACCCCTATCCCCTACATTTACACTAAACCATATCCCCTACATTTACACTAAACCCCTATCCCCTACATTTACACTAAATCTCTAACCCGTACATTTATACTAAACCCTATCCCCTAGATTTATACTAAACCCCTAACCCCTACATTTACACTAAACCCCTAACCCCTACATTTACACTAAACCCCTATCCCCTACATTTACACTAAACCCCTATCCCCTACATTTACACTATAAATTTACACTAAACCCCCTAACCATACACTAAACCCTGACCCCTGCATTTACCCCAAATCCTAACACCAGTTTAGACATGGAGGTCATTATATAGGCACTGCAGAATGAAGTGACTTTCAGAAGGCCTGTAAGAAAACCCACGTTGTTTTTTGGCCAAATATGCTTTTGCCAGAGCCGAGAATTCCCCCGTTTGTTTGCAGGATGGCGGAGATACATTCATGATGGTGTCTTCAAGGACTGAGCCAGAAACCCGGGCGGTGGGAGCTAATGCAGATGGAGACGTGTGGGTGGGTATCCAGTGGGGGGAACTTGCCTAATTAAGCTAGTTTGTCCTCTCTGAACTCGCTGCAGAAGTGCTTCGCCTGCCGTTTCTCAGTGTAGCGCCCTAATGAAGGAGGATCCAGAAGCACTTCACATGTCGTCTCTCTGCCTCTCTGGTAAGACTGAACTGTAAATCTAAATACCTGTTTCCTAGACACTTCTTCTTTGTACCTACGTCCACTGGCCATTTTCTCAGCTTCTCAGGAAAATGATTCAGCATTTCATATCTATGAGGGTCAAAATATGTAGACCTTTAGGATTAGCAAATAATCTGAAGGTTAAATCTGAAGTTAATGTGGATTTCAGTTTAATTGGATGGTGATCAGGTGTGAGTGGACACTCTGGTTTATTAAAGAACAGGGATCTGTTGATGTGTGATCTTCACAACACGTTAGTCAAACTGTATCATAGCACCAATAATCTCAAAAGAGCAGTTGATGCTCATCAGGCTGGAGAAGGTTACAGAGCCATCACTAAAGAGTTTGGACTCCACCATCCACAGTCAGACAGACTGTGTACAAATGGAGGACATTCAGGATCACCGTTACCCTCCCCAGGAGTGGTCCACCAGCAAAGATCACTCCCAGAGCAAGCTGTGTAGTAGTCCGTGAGGTCGCTAATGTTCTTGAGTTCAACTTCAGGAGAACACACAACAAAGTTTGCATGGCAGGGCTGCAAGGAGAACCTCACTGCTCTCCCAAACGGAGATTGCTGCCCATCTGCAGTTTAATAAAGATCACATGGACACGCCAGAACAGCCTCTGGTAGTCAAAAACCTGGGCTTTGGCCCCAGTGACCTAGTCCGTGATCGATCCCTGCTTATATGCAACAGGTTTGATGCCTCTGGCCCCGCTACGTGCACTTTGTGGCCCTGACATGACATCACCAAACACCAGATCCAAGTCAACCAGTACCTGGCTCCGGAGTGGTCCACCAACATAGAACACTCCAAGATCTAGGAGTGCAATAATCTGAAGGTCAGAGTGGAATCCAAGGTAACTTCTGAACATCTAAGGGGCTTTCTCACATTGGCTTTAACACATATCATGTTGTCCAGAGTCCACCATCAGGAGAACACTGAACAGCATTGGTGTGCATGTCAGGGTTACAAGTCTGCAAGGTCAAAAAGGAAGCTAGGGGAACTTCTCGAGCATGTTAAGGAGAACCCTGACCAGTGATGGTGTGCATGGCAGGGCTAGAAGGACCTGGCCTCTGGCAGTCAGAAGCCCTTTGGTCCCAGTGGACCTTGTTCAGTGATTGATGCCTGCTTATAAGATAGATATGATGCTTCTGGCATCGCTGTGTGCACTTTGTTGTTCAGATATGAACCTCACCGGATGTTAGAGGGATGCTCCTGATGAAATAAGCAGACATTATGCAAATAAAGGCCTTAAATGCGTTGAGCGCGGCACCTCAAACATTCCTGCAGTGCTTTGCAGTTTGCATATGAATAACACTGGAACCTACAGGCTGGGCTGGGGTGAGCGAGTGCACAGCCTGTGCAGGGTAAAGCATACAGAACGCAAGCATTTAAGGGCCATGCATGTGCTTCAAACAGTGCTCTGTGCGTTTGGCAGTTTGCAAATATGCGAACACTTATCAGCGGAACGAGGGGCTTGGTTTCGACCGAGGTGGGCTAGAGATTGGTGCTTTTTTCAGCTGTGCTTGTGCTTGACTGCAGCCCCTCTGCTGCACTGTGTGATCAGTATTATGAGAGCCTGTTCCCAGTGGGACACGCGTTCTCAAAGCCGGCAGCATCACCACCAGACTCTAGAAGCAGTGATGGAGCGGAGTACTACTGCTCTCCTCTAGAGGGGACGTCAGGAGATGACTGGCAGTGCATCTTCATCAGCTTGCGGGAGAAAGCACGGACCAGATAGCCATGTATATGCCATACACGTCCACAAGTAGCCTCTTGTGACCAGTGCATTTAGCTACTGCATGATGCACTCGGGGCTGGACTAGTGCATATTTACACCAGGGCTGCACAAAAGGAATATTTGGGATATTGGTGGGAATTAATGGGACTAATGTATGTAATTACTCTGATTCAATACGGCCAGTATAAGGGGTTTAAAGGTGGTTTACAGCTGTGTTAAACACCTTCCTGTATGTCTTCTCTAATATTCATGTGTACTGAACCGGAATAGAGCTTGGTGGGTGCTCGGCCGCGCATGTGACGTAAGCAGGGACGGGTCTTATCTCTGTACCTGACTGACCTAACAGCCTCGATTGCAGACATTCAGTGAGCAGTGATCCCCTCCATGAGTTACCCTGTTAGTGCCGGCACTACTGGGAGACAACTGCACCACACAGGACTACATGCACGCAGGCCTGCAGGCCGCTTTTGTCTTCATTCATTGAAAACAACCAATGAACCCGTGTGTGGAGGCACCGTGGTCAGCACCGAGATGAGCTGTTTGGTGTCACACATAACTCGGGTAAGCTTTCTGCACAGCTGCTAATGTGTACATAGACATGCAGCTGTACAGTTAGCAGCTCTGAGATACAGTAGACCCCTGAACACGGGGGCTCAGCCTGAAGCTGTGTCCTGAAGCCCCCTCAGTCTGCGATGTCGCAGGAGCACGTTGGGGGCAGCATGGGGCAGGGTGCATCAGTGTGTGGTGGGCAGTGTGGGATGCACAGTGGGGAAAAAGGTCAGAACGTGTGTGTGTATGTGTGCACTCTTATGTAACCTCCACTAGCTCCGAAATACACACACAGCTGTGGGACTAAAGCCTCAGTGTTCACAACCGGAGAATGCACTGTTCTACTGCCAGAAAGAAAGAAAGAAGGACATCAGGAAGAAAGAAAGAAAGAAAGAAAGAAAGAAAGAAAGTGGGGACATCAGAAAGAAAGAAAGAAAGAGGGGACATAAGAAAGAAAGAAAGAAAGAGGGAACATAAGAAAGAAAGAAAGAAAGAAAGAAAGAAAGAAAGGACATCAGAAAAAAAGAAAGAGGGGACATCAGAAAGAAAGAAAGGGGGACATCAGAAAGAAAGAAAGAGGGGACATCAGAAAGAAAGAAAGGGGGACATCAGAACATAAAGAAGGAAAGAAAGACCAGAAAGGGGAGAGGGGAGACCAGAAAAAGGAAAGATGAGGAGAAAGACAAATAGAGCAGGAGAGAGATAGAAAGAGGTGGAGGTGGGAGAAGACAAAAGAGAGGGCATGAAATGAGAGAATCAGGAAGAAGAGAGAGATTGAGAATAGAGAAAGAGATGGAGAGAAAGATGTAGAGAGGGAGAGAAAGAGATGGAGAGAAAGATGTAGAGAGGGAGCGAAAGATGTAGAGAGGGAGAGAAAGAGATGGAGAGAAAGATGTAGAGAGGGAGAGAAAGATGTAGAGAGGGAAAGAGATAAAGGGATGTAGAGGGAGGGAGAAAGAGACTGACAGAGAGAAAGAGAGATAGAGAGAAAGATGTAGAGAGGGAGAAAGAGATGAAGTGGGAGACATGGAGAGAGAGATGGAGAGAGGGAGAAAGAGATGAAGGGGGAGAGATGGAGAGAGATGTAGAGAGGGAGAAAGAGATGAAGTGGGAGAGATGGAGAGAGAGATGTAGAGAGGGAGAAAGAGATGAAGGGGGAGAGATGGAGAGAGAGATGTAGAGAGGGAGAAAGAGATGAAGGGGGAGAGATGGAGAGAGAGATGTAGAGAGGGAGAAAGAGATGAAGTGGGAGAGATGGAGAGAGAGATGGAGAGAGGGAGAAAGAGATGAAGGGGGAGAGATGGAGAGAGATGGAGAGAGGGAGAAAGAGATGAAGGGGGAGAGATGGAGAGAGAGATTTAATAATCCTTTATTAATAAAAAATAACGAGGGGGGCCGTATTGTAACAGGGCAGAAAAGATCAGAACACCACCACCATAGTCCCACACCCTCCTAAAGCCCTCCCAGTCCCGCCTTGTGCTAGACACCGACTTCACCAGCTGCTTAACACCTGGGACACTTCACAGTCCGATCCAGAGTCCAGCTTCTTCCTCCTGCTGAAGTAAATAGCCGCTTTAGCCTGACCAGTAATAATAATGATCAGCTCTTCCCTCCTCTTCTGTTGGTACGGAAACCCAAAAATAAAAACACGAAAATCAAACCGCTCATCAAAGGCATTAAAACGTGGAGTTAGAACCCGGAACAGACCCTCCAGTCTAGAACCCTGGGTAAAACAGTGGAACACGATTCCCTCAAGGAACAGAAAGGACATTCTGAGGACACTGCAGGATTCAGAATGGACACAAACGCATTGCCAGTGATTATGCCAAGTACGACTCTCCACTGCATTTCCCCAGCTGATTTGGCCACTGGTGGCTTGTACAGTGCCCTCCTTGCAGGCTTCACCTCCCCGGCCAGGCCAGGGAAAGCCCGCAATGGAGTATCCACCTGACCCAACAGAGTAATTGAGGATCTTAACACATCCCCTGTACATGACTTTGGCGTTGCCACACTCAAAAAGCAGGTCGAGAAGTCCTTCAAGACTCAGAAGGGGGCTCCCTCTGTCAGCAACAGTCAAGGTGGGACTGACCCACAGACATGGACAGTGCAGTTGAATGTCCAACCTGGTAGTAGCCTCCTGTCCTCCTCAGTCGTTGCCTGCTGAACACTTTGAAGCATCTGCATCACGACTCTAGTGGATCTCAGGCCAAGCTTGGAATTGGTGAGAGAGAAAGAGATGGAGAGAAAGATGTAGCGATGGAGAGAAAGAAAGAGATAGAGAGAAAGATGTAGAGTTGGAAGGATGGAGAGGGAGGGAGAAACAGAGTAAAAGATGTAAAGGGGGAGAGAGAGAGAGAACGATGTAGAGATGGAGACGGAGGGAGAGATGGCTTAGAATAAGAGAAATGGAGAGAAAGATGTAGAGATGGAAGGATGGAGAGGGAGGGAGAGATGTAGAGAGAAAGAAGTAGAAAGGGAGAGAGAGAAAGAGATGGAGAGAAAGATGTAGAGATGGAGAAAGAAATAGAGAGAAAGATCTGGAGTTGGAAGGATGGAGAAGGAGGGAGAAATGGAGTGAAAGATGTAAAAGGGAAGAGAGAGAGAGAAAGATGTAGAGATGGAGACGGAGGGAGAGATGGCTTAGAAAAACAGAAATGGAGAGAAAGATGTAGAGCTGGAAAGATGGAGAGGGAGGGAGAGATGGAGAGAAAGATGTAGAGAGGGAGAGAGAGAAAGAGATGGAGAGAAAGATGGAGAAAGAGATAGAGAGAAAGATGTGGAGTTGGAAGGATGGAGAAGGAGGGAGAAATGGAGTGAAAGATGTAAAAGGGGAGAGAGAGAGAGAAAGATGTAGAGATGGAGACGGAGGGAGAGATGGCTTAGAAAAAGAGAAATGGAGAGAAAGATGTAGAGCTGGAAGGATGGAGAGGGAGGGAGAGATGGAGAGAAAGATGTAGAGAGGGAGAGAGAGAAAGAGATGGAGAGAAAGATGTAGAAATGGAAGGATGGAGAGGGAGGAAGAGATGGAGTGAAAGATGTAGCGAGAGAGAGAGAAAGATGTAGAGATTGAGACGGAGGGAGAGATGGAGACGGAGGGAGAGATGGCACAGAAAAAGAGAAATGGAGAGAAAGATGTAGAGAGGGAGCGAGAGAAAGCGATGGAGAGAAAGATATAGAGCTAAAGAGAGATAAAGGAAGAGAGCTGGAGAAAGAAAAGGAGATGGAGAGAAAGATGGAGGGATGGAGAAGGGAGGGAGAGATGGAGAGAAATATGTAGAGATGGAGGAGAGAGATATATGGAGGGCGAGCCAGATACACTGACAGGAGCCCAGCAAGGGGCTAATTCCTCACAGCTTGTCAAACAGAGAGACACTGAAATCAGCTCAGAGGGATGGAGAAAGAGGGAGAGAGGGGGAGGAGCGATACCCGGAGAAGGAAGATGACAGAAACGAGTGATGTGTGAGGCAGTACAGGAAGAATCTTGTTAACAGTGTGATTCACCTGTGCACCCACCACGTCTCGACACCGCTCACGGAGATGGGTGAGGCTGTGTGCGGGGTAATAAGGACTGTTGTATTGAGCCTGTGCTCCTACATTTTGTCCCACAGTGTTTGCTGCAGGGTGGTGCAGTGGGCAGCACTGTCACCTCACAGCAAGCAGGGTCTGAGGAGTCTGATTCATGGCTAGGAGGTCCGGGGGTCCTGTCTGTGTGGGGGGTGCTCCGGGTAATCCAGTTTTCTCCCAGAGTCCAAGGACAAGATTCCAAAATTCCCCCCCTAGGTGTGAGAGTGTGTAGGTGTCTGCCCTGTGATGGGCTGCTGGCCTGTCCAGGATGTTTCCTGCCTTCCGGCCAGTGAGCACTAGGATGGGCTCCAGCTCTCCCCCTGTGTGATGAATGAATGGCTGCTTATGCCTTATCTGCCCACTGGTCCTCAGACCTCATTTCATAGGGCAGTGCTCCTCAAACCGTGGTATGTGTACTAACTAGGGGTACATCAAACAACTGGCATTAATCTGACATTAATCTTCATCAGCCGGCTGCACAACAAAACCTCACCAATACCAACAGCACAGGCCACTTCACCCTGGAAACTAACGACACAAGGAAGTGTGGGATTGCAGTGCTGTTGGGAAGGAAGATAAAGGTTACCAGGAACAATATGTGATGATACATTTAGACTGATATGGGGAATATTTATTGAGCTACACATACAGAAGTCTGTCTCTCAGTATGGTGTTGGGGCTCCATGTTTTCTAAACCAACATCACAGACGTCTCGGCATAGAGCTGTAGAGGTTCCTAATGGTGTCCTGTGATAATCCATCCCATGCAGACTGAATATTCTCACACAGCTCCTGCAGATGGTGCAGTAGGGTGGAGATGGAGTGACTTGAGGACTTGTGGACATGTGACGCATGACAATAAAACCTTGGCGCTGACCACGGTGCCTCCACACACAGATTTGTTGGTCATCTGCACCAAGACCAAAGCGGGACTCGCCACTGAAGATGACCCGCTGCCATTCTGAGTCTCTCCATGACAGTCTGGCACGACACCATTGCAGTCTTTGGTGACGTTGACGTGGTGTTAAGGACAGTCATCGTAACGGCCTGTGTGCATGTAGTCCTGTGTGGTGCAGCTGTCTGCCAATGGTGCTGGCACTAACAGGATGACTCATGGAGGACGTCACTGCTCACTGAATCTCTGCAGTCATGGCTGTGGGTCAGTCAGGTACAGAGATAAGGCCCGTCCTTGCCTACGTCACATGCACTGTCACTGATTTGCATATCTTGCGATCCCATCTTTCCTGTTGGTTGATTCCATCTGGGTCCAACTATAAATCCCAACTATTCTTCAAGGGCGCAGGGAATATATGACTCAGCGCCTGGGGATCTAGGGAGCACTGGGAACACGGGCTCCTCTGAATGGTTTTCTGTAATGAAAGGCTCATTATTTAGAGCCGTATTGAACCTGGTGTTGCTGTGAGCTGCAGCGGAGCAGCAATGCAGTAGCAATAGTGCATAACTGTAGGATGGCATTCATTAGAGTCGAGCTGTGAGTCAGGGAGCATGCATCTCTGGACCATGGGCCTGGAGATGTGCAGGGTACATTAATGTGTATGTGTGAAGGTAGAGCTTTCATTTCAGCCTGCATGATGTGAACCGGAGGAGAGCGGCTAATTAAAGAGAAACAGCACGACATTAATCAGTCAGTAATCTGGAGCGAGGGAAGTGAGCAGCTATTACCTGGTAATTGATTTCCTCTGTTATAATGCGTTGTTTTTCATGTCGGTATTAAAATGAAGAGAGCGGAAGAAAGGGAGAGATGAACGGAGATAAACAAAGAGAGAGACAGGAATGAGGTGGTGAAGGATGAGAGATGGGATAAAAGGACAAGATGCGTGTGAAAGAAAAGAGGGGAGAAGAAAGAGAAGATGCATGAAAGGGAGAGAGGAGCACAATGGCATGTAAAGGGTTATTCAGTGGGAACAGGACAGGGTGAACAAGACGCTAATTAAGAACAGTGAGATCAGCTACATCAGCTGAATGGGGGATTCAGTAGATGCTGATCAATTCATAGTGGATACTGAATAATTCATAGCCGATGAAGTAGTTGTGGAAGTGTACTCTTAGTGTAGTAGGTGAAGTATAGGAGTGTAGTCATCAGTGTAGTAGGTGAAGTATAGAAGTGTAGTCATTAGCGTAGTAGGTAAAGTATAGGGGTATAGTCATTAGTGTAGTAGGTGAAGTATAGGGGTATAGTCATTAGTGTAGTAGGTGAAGTATAGAGATGTGCTCATTAGTGTAGTAGGTGAAGTATGGAAGTGTGCTCATTATCGCAGTAGGTGAAGTATAGGAGTGTCGTCATTAGTGTAGTAGGTGAAGTATAGAAGTGTACTCATTTGTGTAGTAGGTAAAGTATAAAGGTGTGCTCTTTAGTGTAGTAGGTGAGGTATAGAAGTGTGCTTATTAGTGTAGTAGGTGAAGTATAGGGGTGTACTTATTATCGCAGTAGGTGAAGTATAGGAGTGTCGTCATTAGTGTAGTAGGTGAAGTATAGAAGTGTACTCATTTGTGTAGTAGGTAAAGTATAAAGGTGTGCTCTTTAGTGTAGTAGGTAAGGTATAGAAATGTGCTCATTAGTGCAGTAGGTGACATAATAGTGCAGTCATTAGTATAGTAGGTGAAGTAAAGAACTGTAGTTATTAGCGTAGTAGTGGTCATTAGTGTAGTCATTAGTGAAGTATAGGAGTGTAGTCATTAGTGTAGTCATTAGTGAAGTATAGGAGTGTAGTCATTAGTGTAGTAGGTGAAGTATAGAAGTGTAGTCATTAGCGTAGTAGGTAAAGTATAGGGGTATAGTCATTAGTATAGTAGGTGAAGTATAGAGATGTGCTCATTAGTGTAGTAGGTGAAGTATAGGAGTGTAGTCATTAGTGTAGTAGGTGAAGTATGGAAATGTGCTGATTTGTGTAGTAGGTAAGGTATAGAAATGTGCTCATTAGTGTAGTAGGTGAAGTATAGGAGTGTACTCATTTGTGTAGTATGTGAAGTATAGAAGTGTGCTCATTATTGCAGTAGGTGAAGTATAAGAGTGTCGTCATTAGTGTAGTAGGTGAAGTATAGAAGTGTACTAATTTGTGTAGTAGGTAAAGTATAAAGGTGTGCTCATTAGTGTAGTAGGTGAAGTATAGAACTGTGCTTATTAGTGTAGTAGGTAAAGTATAAGGGTGTGCTCATTTGTGTAGTAGGTGAAGTATAGGGGTGTACTTATTAGTGTAGTAGGTGAAGTATGGAAATGTGCTGATTTGTGTAGTAGGTAAGGTATAGAAATGTGCTCATTAGTGCAGTAGGTGACATAATAGTGCAGTCATTAGTATAGTAGGTGAAGTAAAGAACTGTAGTTATTAGCGTAGTAGTGGTCATTAGTGTAGTCATTAGTGAAGTATAGGAGTGTAGTCATTAGTGTAGTAGGTGAAGTATAGAAGTGTAGTCATTAGTGTAGTAGGTGAAGTATAGGAGTGTAGTCATTAGTGAAGTATAGGAGTGTAGTCATTAGTATAGTAGGTAAAATATAGGAGTGTAGTCATTGGTGTAGTAGGTGAAGTATAGGAGTGTAGTCATCAGTGTAGTAGGTGAAGTACAGAAGTGATTATGAAGTTTCCAGGAAGAAACGTCACCTTTTTGGCAGCAATATCTCTAAAACCCCAGTACACGCTTTAGCATCCTTTCACACAACTACCCATGACCCATTCTGTGGGCAGTGATGCCCCCACACCATTACAGATGTTGGCTTTTGTCTGATTGATTCCTTTCATCCTAGGCCAACACTCAAAACAAGCTGAAACATGACCACAGTGCACCTTTCAAACTTGAGGAATGAGCTCAGGTCCCAGAACTCAGTGGCGTTTCTTTATAGAATTGATGTTTGACTTTTGAATAGTAGAGCTTCAGGTTGTATGTCTTGATGCTAATGGTTTGCAGAAGCATTCCCAAGTCCATGTGGCTATATTTCACACATTCCTTATACAGTGTGTCACATACTGCACCCTCCTGAGCCTACAGAGTATTGGTCTTGCTGTCTCTTTTCCGGCTCCACCCATTGCTCACACCTACAGCCGATCTAGGACTCATTAAAACTCCCATTTACACCCCTTGGTTTGCTTAGAACCCGAGTTGTGACCTGACTTGTGTTTCAAGCCATGTTTTTTTCCTGGCATCTCGGGGCTTAAAGGTCATGTGGTGGTTTCTGGCTGGATTAAGATTTGTCTGGATGGCCAGAATTTTTTTTTACAGTGTCATGTATGGTAGACGTGAAGGTCTGGAATTCTTTGCAGTGTTGAGCTAGGAATGTTCTCTGCTTAGAATGAACCTTTGGTGCAACAGTTCCGGCAATGTTGTTTGTGAGACTTTGAGCGCTAGGCCCCCAAAGCAGAGAAGGAGGAGGGACCTCTGTCTGTTTACCTGTTCACTAACATTTTTACTGTACAGTTTACTGTAAATGTTAGCAGAGCCGCTGAATTATTCAGACACACTGAGGTGGAGAAACTTGGCCCGCAAGCTGTTTGTGTTTGAGCAGCCCTAACACACACATGCCTGGATGGATAATGCAGGTATCGGCTGCAGAAAGAGAGTAAAGCAGTCGAGGCGAGCCGCTCGCTATCTCACTAGCCGGTAAGAGTTGGAGTGGTGCTTACTGAACGTGCCGTGAGTGGCTCCGAGTGCGGGATGTGAGCTGTGCTCCGTGCTCTATGCATAAATTCACAGCAGGTGAATGTTTTACACGCGTGTCAGGCAGAAGGCTGTGAGTGGTCTGCTGGGTTGTGAAAGTGATGCTTTTAGTGCGCTGGTGTACAGTAGCAAGAGCGTGATGGAGCCACTCTGGCAAGGAAGAGCGTGTTTTATTGCAAACCTGTGTTCTTTTACACAGTAGCATCGCCGACAGCTCTCCTACACGCCTTCTCAGCCTGTGCAGCCTACAGAATCCGAGGGTGGATGCAGGCTCCTTTGCTGAAGTACAGCAACACAGCTTATGTCCTACATGTATCATGTGTTGGTGTTCGTGTGCATCATATAATCAGCTCACTGGTGACTGAAACATACCTCATAGCGTGCATTATCTCCACCAGCACCAATAACAGCTGGGGCATGGGCTGGACTGTGGATGTTGGCCACATCAATATTCAGACACTCTTACTTCATAGAATTTGGTGGATGCCTTCTCTGGCCCAATGCCGAGGAGAATTCCCAGTAGACTGGGATTTTAGCCACACATTGAATGAGACATTCACTGCACTGTACTACCTCTTCCCGTTCTATGGATCCTGTCACTTACACAAACAGGTACTTATAGCCCCATCGTCCTCATTAAAATATGAGTCACCTTACATGTTTAAGGCGGTAGTAGCATCAGGCTCCTGCAGATAGCGCTGCACGAGGATGCTGGGGCTATAAATACCTGCGAGGTGTGAGTAACGGGTTCCATAGATTGAAAAAAGGTGCTACAGTGCAGGGAATGTCTCATTCCATGTGTGAAAACGCTCCAGAGCAGATGTTAATGATCGGCTGAAAGGCGTGTCTGCATTTGGGCGTGCCAAAGACCATAGTGTGAAGGAAGTAGCTGAATCTGCAGGTGTATGGAAGCGTACGGTCATACGGGTCTACCAGCAGTGGCTAAAATCCCAGTCTACAGGGAATTCTCCTCGGAATTGTGCCAGGGAAAGCATCCACCAAACCTGGACCAACTGACCAATTCTTTGATGCGAGAGTGCCTGAACACTGATGTGACCTACATCCAGAAACTTGTCCAGTCCATGCCCAATTCAACCGCACCTGTTACTGGTGAAGGTGTTACACACTGTTAGGTGAGCTTATGTCTTATTAGGTCTGAAAGACAGACACAGCTACGTTGATCCCCCCCTGGGGTTCGTATTTTATTCATCAGAACTTGATGCATCCAAGTTTAGGATCATTCTGTTTTGGCACCTTTAGATTTCATTTCATTTGAAACAACACGTCGGAATGAATCCCGAAAGAAAGGAGGGAATGGCTAAGGCTGTGTGACCCTGGAAAATGAAATACATACTTTTACATATGAAGAGAGAAAACAAACAAACAAACAAAGAGTTAAAAAGCAGTTGTTCTGTTGTAGCTTGTTTGGTTTCTTACCGACGCATATCAATATAATGAGTTAAATTGAAATAAAAAAAAAATAAAACAGCAAAAGAGGAAAAAAGTTCACAAACATTAATAGTTTCTCAACATTGCTTTTTCCCTTTATAATTATTGATATCCTTTAAAACTTAAGTTTCTCAAGAGCAGGTTTTCTGTAAATTTATAGCATGCATTTAATTTCTGTTTTCGTGAGTCTCTTAGCTTCTTGTCTCGTAGTATCCCGTAGGTAAGTTGTCGCTTGCTAGTCCCGCAAGGACTTGTTTAGTGTTCCACATCCTCGTCCTTTTCCTCTCCCTCTCCTCCTTCCTTTGATTCATCTTGGCAGTCGTTCTCCGGAGTCCTTTGCTGACCTTTGACCTCACCCGCTATCACCAGCCCCCACCGCCCCCCGCCCCGCCACCTCCCTTCCGGAGGGGGTCTTCTGCGCTCCATCGACGGCCTATAAGCGCGAGGAAAGAAAAGAAAGCGAACAGGGACGGAGCAAAAGAAGAGAAGGTTCTTTTAAAAGAATAGAATCGTTTTGTTTCTCGTCTTTGTTTGTCGTCTAAGGTTGAGCGGCTGTGAGGTGATGCTAGCGCGTTCGCCGCTGCGTTCAGTCTGTTCATCACCCGTCTGCGCATCTTCTCATACCTTTATATATATACGTATGTTTTTTGTTTCCTTTTTGTTTGATTTTTTGCACTTCAGAAAATTCCGTTTAGTTTTAGATAGAAAATGAATGTTTTCCGTGCAAACGTCCGAGACCACCTCTCCATTTATCCAGCCATTAAGTACAAGTTGTTGTTCGGAATGATACAGCTTCCATCCTTTTCAGGAGACTCGCTTGTAGTTCCCCTGAGCACCACAACCTCCAAAGATCAATCTTTGAAGTTGGCTGGATTGGAAACTTGGATGCATCAATCCAAACAAATCCCAAACCTCCAGTGATGAGGTTGGGATCTGGACCCTGGGGTGGTCAGTTCATCATTCTGTGAACACCAGCACCTTCTTTGATCTGTCTGTCTAATTTTCTCAGTGAGAAGCTTCGTTAAAGATTACATCTCCTTTCAGACCTCTATAGGTGGTCTAAGGTGTCTTCTCACAGTGGAAGAAGGATGGGCAGAAACACCTGTGGATGTTTCCCGCTCTCCCAAAGATGACAGCTTCATGCCGGGATCAGATTATGCAAATTCTACCCTACATTTGTCGCCTCAGGCCCAAATATGAGGGTCGGGAACAAGGAACGGGCCCTGTAGTGTGACATAGTGAACAGCGATGTGGCTTCTGGCATACCCCATGACACCCTCATGAACCTCAGAAATGTGCAGTGTGTTGCCAGCTTTCCCACCAAGACACAACAACAATTAATGGCACTATTGATTCCGTAAACGGAAATGGTGGATATTGGAAAAGGCTACGTCATACAGTCCGATCCCGACACTAAGTGCTGTATATCTAATGGGGACAGTTTTGGTGGTCTATCAGGTTTTACGGGTGGTTGTTAGGGGTCTTATCTGACTGTAGGCACATCTCAATGACCAATTGGAAAATTGGATTTACTGGGCATGATGTAAATGATGGGTGGTCTCTGACTTTTGCACAATACTATATATATATATATATATATATATATATATATATATATATATATATATATATATATATATATATATATATATATATATATATGTATAGTACCTTTTGTTTGCAGATTGGGCTATTCCTTACTGAATTCCCTTCTGCAACTATTTCACAGTTTCTTATGCAAAACAATAATAACCCCAAACAAACAAAGAAAAATAAAAATGATCAAATCAGTCGAATGTCAAAAACAGTAGAAAGAAGATGCTGTAGCTTTTCATCGCGTCCCATGGAGGCTAAAAGAAAACTCGGAAAGCACAAAGGAATCACCTCCATGAGCTACAGCTCCATAACCCCTGTATAGCAACCAACCCCACCCCCCCCAATTTTCCCACTTTCTCCCAAACCCAGAATGGCTGGCTGCGCTCGCTCCGCTGATGATAAATGGCAACAAAAAGAGAAGTCATGCATACACGTGTATATAACCTCCGAACAGAAACCCAGAAAATCCTCCCAGCGCTTCCTAATGAAATCAAGGAACATGAGAACTCAAGGTTTATGGAATTCAGTAATATCCTAGGGCTGCTCCTCTTGTCGCCCTTCCTGCTCTGTCCCCCCTCCTCCTGCTCTTTGAGGGTCCCTCATACAGGTGTGGTGCGCCGGTTGGCTGTGTTGGACGAGTCTTTAAGCTCCTTCTGGATGCAGTTGTGGACTTGCAGGAAGTTGTGGTCCCTGTCTGAGTTGTAGGTGGCCGTGGGGGTCCCGTGGCTGCCTTTTAGCGTGTCGCCCCCTCTGGTCAGTGTGTACATGGAGATTTCGGTGGACGGGAGCGCCCCGAAGCCCTTCAGGCCCACCGGTGAGGCGTCCCGTGAGTGCGAGGGGTCGGTGGAGCGTGAGGAGGATCGCGAGCGACGTCTGTAGCGGTACGGGTAGCTGGGGATTCGCGTGATGGCCGAGCCCTGCAGGTAATCTGCCGCCCGCGCCCCTGCCCTTAGCTCTCGGTGCCGGTCGATGAACATGTGGACCGCCAGGACCCCCACCATCTCGGCCATGATGAAAGACAAGGCGCCAAAGTAAAAGCTCCAGCCGTACGAGTAGCTGTTCTTCTTGGAGTCGCTCTTGGTGGGGTCCCCCGCGTTCGCTGATATGTACACGATCATGCCAATGATGTTACTGAGGCCTGTGGGGGGGGGACAGGAACACATTCAGCAATGTGCAATCAAACTGTTACTGTGCATTAAATGTGCAGAAGTCTGCCAGTGTGCGGATTACTGTAGCAGTGCACTTAATCCGCTCCTGCTTTTAGTTCTAAGCACTTCGAATTTAGCTTCGCTGAATGAAAGTATATATACGCCCCCCGGGCCACTTCAGTAGGGGCACCTCCTTGCATCTACACTCACTGTCCATGTTATCAGCTCAACTGATCATATAGGAGAACTAGAGTTACAGACTAAGCAAACTTTCTGGACCCTTCTACACTGTCTCTCTAAAATAGACTGTTAGCGCTAAGCTAACATTTTCTGGACCCTCTATGCTAAGGGTTCTATTGGGTGACCTCTAGCGACCTCTGCAGCTGCTTAGTTTTATGTCCACGCTTGTGTTTTTCTGAGTGAAGCATTTCTTTAAACTCTTCCACTTTCACAGGTTGACCTGTCGTATGGAGTTACCGGCCCCGTTGCGAGCGGCACTGAGTGTGCAGCAGACGGAGATTGCGCTGTGCAGACAGCGGGAGTGAGCTGAGGTCAGTGTGACCTGTGAGGCTCAGTACGCTGAGCTCAGTCATACAGCCAAACGGTCGTCTGTGAAACCAAGATGATGGATCATTGGCAAAGTGTGTCAGGGACACCGTATTTTTAGAGTGCAATCCCAAAAGGCCACACTTAGCCCAGCAACAAGATCAGAGAGAGGGTGAGGAGAGAGCAGGCTGGCTCGGGTAGATTTAAAGCTGTATAGTTTCTAACCTGATTTTAACCCCTTCCCACAAATTTTCCCACTCTGAAGACATGTTCCAGGTCAGGAGCTCGATCTGGAGCCTCTGGATGGAGTGGTAGTGTGAGTGGAGAAGCAGGTCACTCTTTATCCCTCTACACTGTCTGGCTAACATAGACTGTTAGCATTAAGCAAACTTTTTCTGGATCTCTTTACACTGTCTGGCCAAATAGACTGCTGATGCTAAGCTAACTATTCGGAACCTTTACACTGGACCCCTCTACACTGTCTGTCTAAAATAAACTGTTGGCGCTAAGCTAACTCTTTCTAAACCCCCTCTGCAGAGTCTGTCCATAACATACTGTTAGCACTAAGCTAACATTTTCGGGACCCCCCGTTTACACTGTCTGGCCAAATAGACTGTTGACGCTAAGCTAACTTTTCGGAACCTTTACACTGGACCCCTCTACACTGTCTGTCTAAAATAAACTGTTGGCGCTAAGCTAACTCTTTCTAAACCCCCTCTGCAGAGTCTGTCCATAACATACTGTTAGCACTAAGCTAACATTTTTTGGACCCCTACACTCTCTGGCCAAATAGACTGTTGCTGCTAAGCTAACCTTTTCTGGACCCTTTACACTGTCTGGCTAAAATAAACTGTTGGTGCTAAGCTAAATTTTTCTGGACCCCTTTATGTTGTCTGGCCAAAATGGACTATAAGCACTAAGCTTAGATAGACTATTACTGCTAAGCTACGTTTTTTTTGGATCCCTCTACACTGTCTGGACAAATAGACTGTTAATGCTAAGCTAACTTTTTGGAACCTTTACACTGGACCCCTCTACACTGTCTAAAATAAACTGTTGGCGCTAAGCTAACTCTTTCTAAACCCCCTCTGCAGTGTCCGTCCATAACATACTGTTAGCACTAAGCTAACATTTTTGGGACCCCCGTTTACACTGTCTGGCCAAATAGACTGTTGCTGCTAAGCTAACCTTTTTTTGGATCCTTTACACCGTCTGGCCAGATAGACAATTACTGCTAAGCTACCTTTTTTCTGGATACCTCTACACTGTGTGGCCAAAATAGACTGTTAGCGCGAAGCTAACTGTTTCTGGGCCCACTGCACTGTGTGGCCAAAACGTACTGTTAGCAATGTTAGCTCTGTTAGCGTTTTACACGCTAATATTTTGTTGAACCACCTTTAGCTTTGATTGTGGCACATTTTTGTCATGCCAAGCTCATTCAGAGCTACAGCATTTATCCCATGGAGAGTTGTGTTAATTTCCTTGTACTGAAACCACTCTGTAAATTCTTCTCCGGCTCTTTCCTTATAATTCCTGCAGTAATCATCCCATCAAAGACTCATAAGTGCCTCATCATTAATCCAAACAGTGGTTTTATGTTTTGGCTAGGCTTAGTGTGTGCTCTATAAGAGACTGGGATTGGGATGAAAAGTGACGGAGTACTCCTTTAATTCAGGGCTTCCCAGTATGGACCGTCTCCCTCTCCGGCTCTCTGTCTCACCTGCAGAAACGAAGAGAATGCCAGCGCTGAGGATGATGTTGTGGCGGGATTTGTAAAACTCGCTGGCGGCGATACAGAGACCACCCATGAAGAGGAGGATCACACTGAGGATGGGGAATATACTGGACGCTCTCACGGCACCTGCACACAGAGAGGGAGCAAGAGAGATAGAAAGGATGAGTGAGGGAAGGAGGAAAATGGGACAGAGAGAAAGCGGGGGAAGAGCGGGAGAGTAAGTGTGGTTCGACGATTTGAGCATCTGCTCTGCTCCATTCACAGCACAAAGCAATCAACACCCTCGTCACCAGGGCTCTCCATACGACCCTCCCCTCCATAACAGAGCCTCTCCCAGCGTTTCGATTTCTTTACAGCAGGGGCGGAGCCACTCCTGCCACTCTAGCCACATTGTGAGACCACCCGCCCGCTTTTCTCTCAAAATTAATAGCACCCTTTTGCAGTCCTATGAGCTTCATACCGCCTGCTGCTCACAGCTGATTTCATTCAGTAATCTTATTAACTGTGTCTGAGATTATTTCTGTTTGATCTGTTTGTTAATCTGAGGCTGGATGATGTGGTGTCTGACACTGTCATCTATCCACCGGGACTTTGTGCTGCATCACTCCTTCAGACCCTTTTACACCATCTCAGTCCTCCTCAGTCATTTCTCCTCTTCTAGCTCTCACTGCTTACTCATTTATCTCTCTCTCTTCTCTCTCCTTCCCCCTTTCTTCTCTGTCTCTTTCTCTTGCCTGCCTCTCTCCTCTCCTTATCTATTTCTCTCCCTTCTGTCTCTCTCTCTCTCTTTTTTTCTCTCTCTCTATCCCCCCCTTTCTGCTCTGTCTCTCTCCCCTCTGTCTCTCTTTCTCTTCTCTCTCCCCCTCTCTTCTCAGTCTCTCTCTTTCTCTCTCTATCCCCCTTTCCGTTCTGTCTCTCTCCCTCTTGCCCTTCTCTTCTCAGTCTCTCTCTCTCTCTCTCTCCCCCCTCTCTTCTCGGTCTCTGTCTCTCTCACTCCCCCTCGCTCTGTCTCTCTCCCTCTCCCCGCTCCTACTTCGTATGCACACTTACACTCTCATCAGGATCCTTACTGTTCCACCACTTCACCCAGCCTGCAGAATCAGCATCTTTCTCTCTACCCCTCCACTTTCTCTCAATCCCTCTCTCTCCTCTCTCACCCTTTCTCTTCTGTTATACTCTTTCCCTGTCTCTTTCTCCATCTCTGCTGTCTCTCTCCCCCTCTCTCCCCTTGTCTCTCTCTCCATTTCTACTGTCTCTCTTCTTCCTCTCTCTCTCTCCCCCTGTGTCTCACTCTCTCTCTCGTCTGTCATGCTCTCTCCCCTTGTTTCTCTCCATCTCTCCTCTGTCTGTCTCTCTCTTTCTCTCATTTACTCTCCCAACTGTCTCTCTCTCCAT
>JAMWET010005953.1:0-157500 GCA_024036415.1 Prochilodus magdalenae | reverse complement strand
GGGACAGAGATAAAGAGATGGAGAGAGACGGAAAGAGACTGAGAGAGAGAAAAGTGAGGGAGGCAGGAAGTGGGGGAGAAAGGGGTAAATATAAAGAGATGGAGAGAGAGATAAAGAGCTCAGGTCAGGTGACAGACATCTACTACGCTTAAACTGTGACACGGAAGGTGAAAGAAAGAGAGATAGAGAGAGTGACCGAGAGAGAGGAAAGAGAATACCCCATGTATTGATTGATGAGAGCGGGACTGTTTAAAGCATCTGGTCTGAAGGTGACAGAAGGTTGAGGATGGGTCCTCAGAGAACCACACACTGGTTAGAGTTTCAGCTCTGAAGATGGCGTCCATCCAACCTGAGCCACCAGAACGCCTCATCCTAGATTCTACAGGTCTCTGGAACTGTACTGGAGGAGAACACTGTTCCTCCTAAGGACATTCTCTCAGATGATGTTTTGTTGATGCTGCAGAGCGCTGCCATGTCAGCTGTGCTGAGATCAAGTGGCCAAAGACCAAATGATTAACATCACTGTTATACTCACTGCAGTGACCCTAATACCATCAGGGGTGCACTAGATATTATCAGGTGAGGAAGTGGCAGTTGGTATCGACAGTAAGAGTGGAAAAAATGACAGATTTAACATCATGCTCAGTGTTGAAGGCTTTTGCATAATTTGTCATCTAATGTTCCTGTTGCTGAAAAAATAAATAACTAGTTAATGGTGAACTACTGAACAACTGCCCATCCTGTGTGGTCTGAGGTGGAACACCTGTCCAACCTGTGCGATATGATGCAGAACAACTGCCTATCCTGTGTGGCCTGAAGTGGAACACCTGCCCATGCTGTGTGCTTTGAGGCAGAACACCTGCCCATCCTGTGCGGCCTGATTCAGGAACAGCGACCCATCCTGTGCTGTCTGATGTGGAACAATGGCACATACTATTTTTGGTCTGATGAGAAACAACTGCCCATCCTGTGCCGTCTGATACAAAACAAAGGTATGGTGCCCATTGTTACTCTCATAGGACTATTTACAGTTCTCAGTTACTCTATATGCAATACCGCATAGGATTGTAAATTCTGATAACACTTATCATCAAAGTAACAGCTGCACCCAGAAGGAAGTGTGGGATTGCGATGCTATTGGGAAGAAAGATGAAGGTAACCAGGAACAATAAATGATTACAAATTTAGAATGATATGGCAATATATATTGAGCTACAAAACACATAACGCAACATGCATAACACTACAGTTCTTGCAGATGGTGAGGTTCTTGCAGATGGTGAACCTGTGACACACTATTTTTCTCAAACTGATCTCTGACTGGTATCTGACTTTTGCACAGTACTGCTCAGTTTTGCACACATACAGCACCTTCCTAAGTTGATAAGGGAGTTTGTCCCTCGAGGATTCTGAGTGAAAACTGAGCCAGCAGCTCTCACAGCTCACTCACGTTCCCCTGCCCTGACACTGCCAATGAAGACGGCAGCTTTGAGGGTCTACATGGTGCCCCCAGGCGTATGGAGGGGCTGTTAGAGAGGCATCACAGACAGTGAGAGGACAGGAGGAAGAGACTAGTCAAGTGCGGCAGCCCCAGAGCATCCTATTCTACATTTGGAGGTACGGTGTATGCTGCATGTCAGTCAAGTTCAAGCAGTCAGCACACAGCTCTGTTCCTCATAGGTGCTCTAAGTGTGGAATCTGACATGCTTAGTCTAGATAATAATCCGGAAGCATCTGCAGAAACCGTACGTGTGTTATTTCAGCCCTTAATGCTGCGCTAGTGCTGGGGTGCAACAGCTGAGAGTCCCTCCAGCATGGCACTTTAATTTTTAACCACAGCAAAGCAGCTGAACTGTTCCAGCTCAGCCCAAATGGTCTCTAAAAACAGTTTCCCCCTTACCTACTTTCCGAGCAAGGACACCGGCGTGTGCCAAGCTGCTGGGTGTGCTGCTCTTTTTCCAGATATATTTTTAACGCAGGCCCTGTCACTCTTAGCCCGCTAGCTGAGGCTAACGACATGACCTGGTCCAAATTAGCGCTCTCACCTTTCTCCCCTGCTAATGGCTGGGGAACGGCGGCGGGGCAGGGGTCGGCAGACGCTTTCTGAAGTCCTTTTTGATGCAGGAAGGCTGATCCAGACGGGCCTTTGAGATGGGTGATTAGCGGGGAGGTCACGGTTTTGATTCGGGTTGAGGTCAGCTGTACTGCTCACTGCTGCTGTGGTGCACTCTGGAGGGGAACAGTGTGCTCCTTCAGCCGGATAGCTGCAGTTTTACCGGGGCTAGTTTGAAGATGCCCTCTTGTTAAATCAATCCATCATCACTGGCCAATGTAGAGTCTGTGGTGGGCTGTGTTCGCACGCACCCAGTTTGCGCTGGATGTCTTTGAACTCTGCTCTTTGGCGGCAGCTCAGTGAAAGGAAATTAGCATTCACGCCTAATCAGCCCCCTACTGTTTCGAATGTGCAGGGTCGTGCTAATCAGGTGCTTCAGCCTGTAGGGCCATTGATTAAGCTCTACCAACACTTATTATACCAGCACTGCCCCGCGGCCTTGCCCCCTCTCCACACACAAACACAGCAGGGCTCGGCCGCTGTACCGGTCAGGGGCTAAAATCTAATTTTAGTTTTTTCACGCCCAAAATCTGAAAACGTGTTGCGCCCACTAGAGGCTGCTAACAGCTATCTGATGTGAGTCGAACCAATGCTGACTAATCAGTAATGATGGTGTCATGAATGAAACCACAGGAGAAAGTATTTGCAGCTTTAAAAATCAGACCTTAAAAATCTGTGACAAAGCCAACCTCCATGAGTATGATATGGTGTGCCCTTTCCCACAAGCCTTGGGGACGGAGATACAAGACCCCGGAATCACCAGGCTCCTCACCTGTTGTCTTTTGTAAGGTGTCCATATATCTTGGTAGGTAAAAAGATCTTATATGAGGTTTATTTATCTTTTATTTCTCATTTTTGTGTGTGACTGCATTTGTCACGGTTTGGACAAGTTTCTGGATGTAGGCCTCAGCTGGACCACATTTGGTCAGTTGGGCCAGATTTGGTGGTTTTACTGGTTTTTCCAGGTAGTCCCACAGATTTCCAAACAGACTAAAATCTGGGGATTTTGCAGGCTAGTCCAGATGTGTGATTGCTTCTGAAAGGGCATCATGCCACTCAGTCACATCTGCAGCCTTGTGAACACCAGAACTGTTGTTCTTGGAATACAGGGTTAGGAATGTTGTGTTCCTTGCTAAGGCAAAACCTAGTTGTCCAGCAGCTCATGGTCAGTTTGGCTATTGCCACTGGGTGCTAGTGTTAGCAAGATTAGCTAGCACTTTATTTTTCTTCATTGGTGTAAGACCTGTAACTCAGCTTATCAACTGCAGACATCTCATCTTACCTCTCTCATCACAAGGAAAGAGCTAGAACCACAACTATCCAAACAACGAGGAACATAGAACCACTACATGCTAAAACAATGGACCCAGACGTGAAGGTCATGTAAATCAAACTAACACGGTAGAACAACATTAAGACCTCTCTTCAGCTCCTGAGATCCTGACCAATGGGAGAGCTCGCCTAGCCATATCCACCAGTACCAGTAATCTAGATCTTACGGATCATGACCAGCGACGTCTGGCTAGAACTGTCCATACAAACAGACATTCAATGCAGGAGGCTCCACATGCATATCCCGCAGGTCAGTGCACTGTTCTTTGGCTTCTATGGGATATGGGACCAGAAGACCCACTAGAGGGACACTATCAACACCAACAAAGCTCGCCTAGCCATATCTACATAAAAGTACCAGTGAACTTGGGCTTAATGCAAAGTTCAGAGATAAGTCGTTCAGTCGCACGTCAACTAGCTTGGCCAAACACAAGGTTGACTAGCTAAACGGTTTTAGACCTTGTTTTTACCTAGGTCTTACTGTTTTAGTCACTGCTATTATTCATGTCTTCTTTTATTCCTTTATTTTGAACTGAGTTTTATTTTTGTTGAGTTTCAGGTTTTTATTTTTTTAATTTATCGGACTGTTTGAAGCCATGCCTCCACTCAGCTCTCCAGCTGGATGTGAAAGCAGTCTGTGCCTGAGCCAGGAGATTTCCGAGCTGGAAGGTAGAATCTCTGTGCTCTACCAAATTAAATACGATGAGGAACTACTCGACTCCATGCTGGCAACAACACAGGCGATCAGCGCCGGGTTAGACGGCAGTCTCCCGTGCGCGGCTGCCCAGGAAGAGAACCATTGGCCCAGGCTCAGAGCTATGCCCAAGGCTAAAGAGGGATGCTGCTCCATACCGTGCCAGGCTGTGTCATGGTCCGTTGTAGGTGGGGAATCGGGTGATGGTAGGCGTGCCACCTGCCACATGATAGGATCCACCTGAGCAACAGGTTCCACACTCTGGATGAGCTAAATTTCGCCAGGAACATCAGAGGAGCCACTTCACTTCTGATCTATACAGGAACCCACTGTGCAGCGGGCCAGCCACTCCACCCAAGAAGTGCTGCTTAGCTCCACACGTCATCTCCACCTCCATGCGACAACCTGGCCAAGCTCCCTCTCAGATCCTGAACGATCAGCCTGAATGCCACCCTCGCCTCCGGATAGTGCCGATCAACCCCACCATCTCCAGCTAGTCACCTCATCGTTCACCTCCAGGTCACCCTTCAACAACCCGCAACCCTACTCCAACCACCCTCGTGGTAGGTGACTCTATAATGAGACATGCTAAGGACCATTCAGCTGTTGTACCCTCTGTCTCCAGGGCTAAAGTCTAGGACATTACACAGCAACTCCCAAGTCCTCTAATGAAATACCAGTCAGTGGAGAAGATAGTAAGTCATGTGGGATGTGACCACATCCCTAAAACCTTTTATCTCTGGTCTATCTCTGGCATGAAGACTTGGCTTTTACTGAACTGCCCCTCCTTCTATAGATTTGATGGAATTCATCCAAATAGGCTGGGCTCACAGATTTTAGGACACCATATATATATCACTCTGTTTTTAACTCTACTCAGGGCCTCCAGTTCAAGCTCACGTATTTCAGTCGTTATTGGCAGAAAACCTGGCAAAAAAACCCAGCGTTTCCACAAGAAAGCAAATCATTTACATGTTTTTATAAGCCCAGATAATCTAATGTACATCAAGCCATCACTAACGACTAAGCCCCCCCAAAATCACCCCCTCCTGATCACCAACAGTTTGATTTAAAGTGTTTTTCTTTGGTGTAGGTATGATCAATTTAAATATTAGAAGCGTACTGGAAAAAGATCAAATGGATCAATTTATAATTGGCTGTGGAGTCTGATACCGATATATTATACCTAACAGGCTTAGACATTCTGTAGGTAGTGAAGATGCAGCTCTGAATAGACTGAGAAGCAAGACGAGGTGGAGCTGCAATATATATATATATATATATATACCCACGTAAATATTCAAACTACTACTTCATCTGCCATCTCCAAAGAAAAGCTCGCTCGCATGGTAACCCTCGGAAAAACTGACTAACTCAATAAACCAACACGCCCACCAAGGTAACTTATAGATAGATAAACTGATAGAATAGATTTAATTCTGTCCAATAAACTGACAAAATTACTGACTCAGGAGTTTTTGAATTCGGCATTAGTGACCATTGCCCGATCGGATGCTTTAGAAACAGTTTGAGAAATAACACAGGCTCTCGGGTGGAGGTTAGAAGAAATGTTAAGGAGTAAGCTTTGTTCTTTGACTAGCAGTGAGAGAAATCATACACTTAGTCTTTCCTAACAGTGGTAATTAAACACGCACCACACAAAAAGTCAAGAACAAGAGACAGATCAAGTCCCTGGTTTAACCATGAAGTTTCCTCTTCCTTTTTAAATCCAGAAATAAAGCTCAGCCCGTTACGCTTGGGGGAGAGAGACCACTGGGATACCTTTAGACAGTTAAGAAATAAATGTACCTTGGTTATTAGAAAAGCCAAATCGGACTATTCTCAGCTTAATCACACAGTCTACAAACCCTCAACATCTCCGGCAAACAGTAAATTCCCTTATAAAGAATTCCCTCTCTTTTCCGATGATCAGTTGATCAGCTGATTTCTGACCAGAAGCAACTCAGTCAGGCTTTTAATACACATCGCCGAAGCTGGTCACCTCTTTCATAACACAGATACAAATCTGCAATGAAATCAGTCTGATCTCGTCCCTACAGTTTCTAAAAGCCGTGATCTCTTCTCACTCCAGTCCGTCTCTCCATACACAGTTGCAAATGCTCTTGGTTAATCCACAAGATTAATCCACAGACATCTACTGGTGGAGATGGGCTGGACCCTTTTCCTGTGTCTTGCAGCCCCAATTATTTTATACATTTTTAATCTTTCTGTTTATCGTAATTCCCAGGACCTGGCTATGGATGTAAATAACTACAGGCTTATTTCAAAATCGTCATGGTTAGCTAAATTTTTGGAATCTCTTACAAAACGTCAACGGTAATCATGTCTTTATGAAAACACAATTCTGTCCAATCATCAGTCTGGTTTTAGAGAGGGCCCAGCACTATATCTGCTACTACCCTGGTTGTAAATGATCTTTACTCAGACGTGGACAGGCAGAAACATTGGGCAGCTATTTTCATTGATTTCTCCGAAGCGTTCCAAACAGTGGAGGATCACACTCTTCTTTGAGGCATCTTAGAAAACAAATAGGTTTTAATATAAATGCTCTTGAATGGACCCAAAACTACCTTACTGACAAACAACAATGCGTGGCAAATTACACACGGTAATTACAAACGATTCTATTGCTCAGCTGACTCTATTCATGCTGCATGCTGCTCTACAGGTCGCGCTGTATGAACTCAAACCAGTCTTCAATGCCAGGGAAACTAAGTTAATACTATTTTCCAGATCTACAAATACTGAGGTTCATCACCGGAGACCCCTATAGAACTCATCACTGGGATCTGTATGCCCTCATTATCAGCACGACGGAAAACTCTCTGGTCATGCGCCAGAATACATCACTTCGTTAATGAATATAAATAATAGTAATTATCAGACACGCTCTAGTAGTTGGATCAGCTGCCAGGTAATGAAGCTGTAGTTAGTGAACTGGGTAAATCTGCTTTTAGCTGCAGTGCTCAATTTACTGGTGTACTGGCCGTTTCTACCACCTTCACTCAGCCTGTACTTGTTGTACTTAATATTAATTATTTAATGTTTTAGTTCTTGCTTTTTTATTTGCTTCTTATAAATTAATTAATTATTTAATTACTATTTTTTTCCATTTACTTGTATAAGTCCTGTTGTTATTATTTACTTTTACAAGATAATCCTTTATTAATCCCGCAGTGGGGAAATTTACAATGTTACAGCAGCACAGAGGTGTTTATGCTTAATCTTGTTTTTATTTTGCTTTACCCTTTATTCTTCATTTCAGATTATTTAGTAGTTAGTTTTAGCTTCAAATATGTTTTCTGTGCTTTTCTGTGTTTTCCTCTTTATAAAAACTCATTTATTCCAATTTTTTATTTTGGATTCTTAATCTTCTTATTTGAACTGTTATTACAGTAATTAAAGATTAATTACATTATATTTACATTATATACACAGTTCATGCTTCTTTAATGTTCTTAGCTTTCTTAAATTAGTGTTTTAGTTATTTGGCGATTAAATACTGCAAATTATATATATATATATATATATATATATATAGTCAAAATAAAGGTTGATTGATTGATAATGATCATGAACAGCGACGTCTGGCTAGAACTGTTCATGCGAACGGACATTCAGTGCAGGAGGCTCCACACGCAGATGGGATATGGGAGCAGAAGACCCACCAGTGTGCCTCTGTTAATACCACCACACCATGCTGGAACCTGGGCTCATGAGGTTGCTAACTGGACACCAGAGAGGTCCTGACCGGCAGGAGAGCTTGCTTAGCGATATCTACTTAAGTACCACAGAGGAAAACAGTTACAGTTTTCCATTTAGAAAATTCCAAGGATTTATCCAAGACATCAGTAGACCTTCTAGAAGCCACCCAGGGTTCCCCTGAGCAAACCTTCCAAGACAATGCGGTAAGAAAGTACAATTACTTGAAAGTGGTTTACCCTGGATTGTCCACTCAGAGCATCAGGATCAGGTTTATTCCTAATAAGGGATTTCTTGTGTAGCAGTTTTCACGTCATGTCACATCCTTCACTCATTCTTTTTCTCTCGTTTTCTCTTCATTATCTATCTTGCCTTCAATAATCCAAAGTCGGTGCTGTGAGTATAAGCTGGTTCAGGTTACAGACTGGACGGCCATTGTGAGACCAGCTCAGGCTTGAGTTTGGTATGTGCACGCAGCTGTGTAGGAATAAAAGATTAAGCTGTATTTCCGGCTGTGACCTGACAGCGAGCAACTGTACGATTACAGCACACTCGTTTCCACAGAGCTGCTCTCACGCTTGCCAAATTGCAAAGGAGAAAGGACGCTCAGTATGTCCTCAGCAGATTCCTTGCAGCAAGCACTAAACGACTTTAAAGCTCCTGTTGACTGATGGCACTCCTGTGTGCTCACATAGGTGACGTCAACCTGAAAAAAACGGCAAACAGAAATCGCACTGCAGCCGAGCACGAAAGGCCCGGCGAGGCTTTACATCGGCCCAGATTGCATTTAGATGACACAGCGCCGCCGCTGTGTTCCTCTATTTAATTATACACAAGCCCACAAATCAGCTGTCGTGTACGCGCACGCTTACACAAGGCCAGCTGAAATGAGGAAATATCCCTCAAATGCATCTTCCTTGTTCTAATAGCAAAGGAATGCTGCGTGCAGGACCGCTCTTTCTCTTTCAGGGCTTTAACATGACAATTATTGGACTTACTGAAGCAATAATATGGCAACAATAAAAGTTGCATCGTCTGGTCCTTATACCAGATGTAGTCAAGACATTGTGGAGACAGTGGAGGAGACATTATGGGAAACAGCAGCTGTGGAGAAACCATTAGCCAGGCACTCCATCTAAAGGTAGGCTCTAACTCTGGAATACTACCAGACCAACAACAACTTCTCAGGGTGAGAGGAAGCTCAAAGCATCCATGGAATGTGGTTGCATGCCACATAGCCTCCCATTCAAAAGTCACACCATTCCCCATAGAGAACACTCAGAGTCCGGCCAGAGGCCTAGCAGAGTCCCTGGGGTTCTGGGAACTTCAGTCTACTGCAACAGAGGCAGCATTCTCTCAGCTGCTCTCCACTTACTATGATGCACACCACACCATTTAGCTGATGCCCTTGTCCAGAGCGACCTACATGGTCAATCATATTACAGGTAGGCCAATGCAGCATTAGGAGTCTTGCCCAAGGGCTCTTATTGGTGTTCCATAGCACAGTCACCCAGATAGAAATCGAACCCCAGTCTCCTGCATGGGACGGTAGCTCCCTGGCGGGTAGTGGTATTATATGCAGCGCTACACCAAACACCAGATGCCAGCAAGAGTGCTGCACATGTCCGCTGGAGCCCTGACTCTTGGTCCTACCTTTCAGCCATGCTGCTGGCGCTTGCTTGAAGCATCGTTTGCTCTGCCAGCAGGTCCTCACAGCAGGATGTAGTCCATGCAGCCACCTCCATTGCCTGCAGCCAGAATCTGCTGCTGAACCTTGGCATGCTGCTTGCAATGCAATCCTTGATGCCTGGCCACCCTATCTTCTACCGTTATGGTGGTGCCTTTACTATAGAGCCTTTGAAGACGCATCTTCTGTTAAGAGTTTGGATTATCTGTAGATACTTTCTGGTTGATAATCAACAACAACATTACGTCAAGGTTGAGCTTTAGGAGTAGGGTTAGCTTTAAAAGAGCAACTTGTCAAATTCACCCTCCAAACAACAGGGGGCAATATATTACCAGAAGCACCTCTTCACTCTTTACCAGTCTTGAAGAAGCTTTGCAAGTTCATCATCACACTTTACTCTCCTAGAGTGTCTCGAGGGGTGGAAAGCAGAACCAATGTCAACAGGATGGGCTAACAGAACTGCTAACTTCAGTAGATGCTTGCCAACCTGATACATAGACTTCTTTAATATACAGTCAAAACGGGTACTTTTTCACTCTCTGTTAATAAGTTTGTATTTGTTTATTTGAAAAATCTTACATATCGCTCCTTTAATAGCACATTTCTACTCTGACAGTACAAATGAATACTGTGTTTATACACTACATGTGTGTTTGTTACAGGCTGAGCCATGTCGGCTGAGGAGCTGTAGGCAGTGGGCCAGACTTGCGTGAGTATCTGTGTGTGTTTCATGCCCGATGCCTCAGGCCTCTGGGCCCTGTGCCCCTCCCCCCCACGCCTGCTGGTAGATCATAATCATCATCAAGTGCAATAGAAAGTATCTGTGTGTGTGTGTGTGTGTGTGTGTGTGCGTAGGGGGTGCTTGTGAGTGGGGCTTCCGCAGTCTAATAAACCTTAAATACTCCAGGGTCTCCTTCACACACAGAATACCGGCTTGCCCACCTACACACCCACACACATCCCCCACACACCCCAGCACCATTGATTTTATTGGTCAGTGCTGCACTGCATGTGCAAGTATCTGTCTGGACCATCCAGTCACATCCAGTTCAGTCTCCAGCCTGGTGCACTGCCCACAGGAACATCACCCTGCCTGTAAGAACATCACCCTGCCTGTAAGAACATCACCCTGCCTGTAAGAACATCACCCTGCCTGTAAGAACATCACCCTGCCTGTAAGAACATCACCCTGCCTGTAGGAACATCACCCTGCCTGTAGGAACATCACCCTGCCTGTAAGAACATCACCCTGCCTGTAGGAACATCACCCTGCCTGTAAGAACATCACCCTGCCTGTAAGAACATCACCCTGCCTGTAGGAACATCACCCTGCCTGTAAGAACATCACCCTGCCTGTAAGAACATCACCCTGCCTGTAAGAACATCACCCTGCCTGTAAGAACATCACCCTGCCTGTAGGAACATCACCCTGCCTGTAGGAACATCACCCTGCCTGTAAGAACATCACCCTGCCTGTAGGAACACCACCCTGCCTGTAGGAACATCACCCTGCCTGTAGGAACATCACCCTGCCTGTAAGAACATCACCCTGATGGTAAGAATGTCATCACGTCACCCTGATCAGAAGAATGTCACTGCGTCCGTAAGAACATCGCGCCACCCTGACCATGAGAACATCACCCTGATCTGGAGAACATCACCCTAAGTGTAAATTCCTCACCCTGCCTTCCATGAGAACATCACCCTGATCTGGAGAACATCACCCTGCCTGTAAGAACATCACACTACCCCTAAGAATGTCACCCTGACCCTGAGAAGATCACCCTGATCTTGAGAACATCACCTTGCCTGTAAATACATCACCATGCTCTCTCTCTCCTGTCTCACACTATTACTCTCTCCCCCCAACCACATCTTTTTCCTCTGCCTCTCTCTCTAGCCCTCTCTTTTGCTCTCACTAGCTCTTTTCTTATGCCTTTCTTCACACTCTCTCTTTCCAGCTCTCCCATTTCCCTTCTCTTTGACTCTTTCAACACATTACTATCAAATACTTTCTTTTCCTCCCCCCTTTCACTGCCACTCTCATGCTATTTCTCCTCTCCCTCTTTATGTCGTGCTGTCTTTCTCTCTCTGTCTTTGTCACTCTTTCCTTCTTTTTTAATGTCTGTCCTCTTTTTATGTTCCCTCTCTCTTCTTTATTCTCGTCTTTCATCTCTTCCTGTCTTTAGTCGTGACCCTGTATGAGGTAGAAACTCAGTGGAGCTTCAGTGTGTTATGTAACTGTGTGTGTGTAAGTGATCATTCCACCATAAAGAAGCCTCACTTACATTCTCCCTCTCTCTCTCTCTCTCTCTCTCTCTCTCTGCTGTTTATGCCCTCTATCATATTTACATTGTGCACACAGTGAATATACACTGTTGTAATAGGGTGATTCAGCGAGTCTTTAGGAATTGATTCAGTGATTCCTTTGGGAATGATTCACTGTGTTCTGAAAGCTCAGATGTCAAACCCATTCATTCCAATTCAGTTCACTTGCTTAGACAGGATTCAGAACAGACCCCAATACACCAAGCTACCTGGAGGAGCCCTACACGTGTCTTCTGATATGGAATATTGACGATGGGAAAATCTGGAAAACCTGGAAATAAGTTTTCTTAAGGGGACTAATTTTTTGCCTCACAGCGCCCTGCAGCATGTATCCCTCCGCCATGACTGGAGTGTAAGACTAAAATCTTCTCCAAACTATCATAAACAGCGTCTCAGACATCAGGCAGCGTATTCATAACCATCACATGTAGTAACTTTCTGGGAGGGGGCTTTTAGAGGGGGGACGTCTGGTTACCTTCACCACTGTGAACAGTTCTGAATCAGTAAGGGTCTCTAGAATGGAACGTTTCATACCAAGCCCACTCTGAATGACTGTGTTTACATCTCGATGATTTAATTAGGCAGAAATTCTGAAACGCTGGTGGAGTTCTCCTGTGAGTGTTAAATGAGGTCGAGTCTGCAGTGCAGTGAGTCTAATCTGGAGCATCATTTACACTCAGGCACTCTCTGTGCGCTGAAAGCGATAGTTCAGTGAACTGAGGAGTAATGGAGTGAATATAACGCCTCCTATACAGAGAACAGACTCCGTAATGCACAGTTTTGTTTAGTTGCTGAATTTAACACACTAGATTATGACCTGAGCAAAAGATTAAAAACAGCACATTAAATCGATGAATAAATTACAGTATGTTCATGACTTATAGTTTCAAACGCAGTGCTGTGAAAACATACAACCATCATCAAAAGAACAGCGGCACCCCGAAGGAATCAACCAACAGGAATGAAACTTGGTGGGTAGATTTGACATCATGAGACATGCCAATGTTTCATCCTTGGCCGCCAATGTGACGTCAGCAAAAACGGGCCTTATCTCTGTACCTGACTGATGCAACAGCAATGATTGCAGACGTTCTGTGAGCAGCGATGTCCTCCATGAGTCCTCCTGTTAGTGCCAGCACCATTACCAGATGGCTACACGACGCAGGCACAGTGACCGTTACAACGACTGTCCTTAACACCACGTCAATGTCACCAAAGACTGCAATGGTGTAGTGCCAGACTGTCATGGAGTGACTCAGAATGTCACTTGTCACACATCCAGAAGGCCTGGTGTGACTCAAACTCCACCCCTACCACACAATCTGCAGGAACTGTGTGGGAATATTTAAGATGCATGTTGCATATCTAGCTTGTTGCGTTAGCACCCATGGTGGCCCAATGCCATACCAAGAGACACTACTTCAGAGGTATTTCAGAGGTGGACTTTCTTGTGTGCTTTGGATCATTGTCTGGCTGCATAACCCAAATGCACTTGAGCTTCAGGTCCCGAGCTGGCGGGCAGACATTCTCCTTTAGGATTTCCTGATAGAGAGCAAACTTCACGGTCCCATCAATTACCATTCAGGTCCTGCAGAAACAAAGAAGCCCCAGCTCGCACTACCACCACCATGTTTCACTGCTGGTATGATGTTCTTATGATGGAATGCTACATCGGCTTTACGTCAGATGTAACAGGACCCAGATCTTCTACCTTTGACTCATCAGTCCACAGAATATTATCCCTAAAGTCTTGGGGGTCATCTAGATGCCTTTGTGACCAGCAGTGGTTTTGAGCTTTGTGACTCGCCATTCCTGGTAACCTCCTGGATGAGTTGTTGATGGGGTCTTGGTGAGCCCCCGAGCCTCAGCAGTGACTTTGTAACCCTTTTCAGATGGCAGATTTCAATGGCTTTGTTTGGCATCTGTCTGTGAATCCCTTTAGAACATTGGCTGTGATCCCATATATACAAATGCTAGGACAGCTCCAGCGCCAAGAGTAAAGAAGCAAGCACTTTGTGTCTTGGCTGATCGAACCTTTTCGTCTGGGATTAGGAGGGAAACGTGTGGATTAGGTTCTATTCCACACACTGTCTCTTTAAAAGTGCCCAGCCTTTCCTGGTTAGGGAAAGTATTCTAAATGGCCCTCAGCACGGTGTTTCATTGCTCGGCCTCTGTTTCTCCTGAGCTTACAGTTACAGAGTCAGGGTCCAGCAGAGTGAGGAAGTCTGAGAGGACGAGACGCAGACAGACGGAGAGAAAGAGCAAGTAAGAGAGAGCGAGGCCTGACCTATATAGGAAAGAGGCTGAAATATTTATGGATATGAGTGTCCTAATTCAGGAGCCATTGGGAGCACTGCAGCCTTTTTGTCCAACTGCAGCAAAAGGAACAGGACGCACTCGCACACACGCAGGGTCAGAGATGCTCCGTCCATTCACAGCAGGACTGGCGGTCCGGTGGCCTAGGACTCAGAGCTTCTTAAATAGTTCTTTTCGACCAAAAGAACCCTGGTTCTTGAACTGGTTCCATTCAGGCTTTGTAGAACATTGGTGCTCTGTTGGGAACCAGTCTGTGTTTGCACCAGTTTTTATTGGAGACATGGAATGTCCAAGGATATGACATCATTGTCAACAGAGGGCGCTGCAAGACGGTAGTACCGAGATGGTGGAGCGTATGGATTAGCTTCAAGCGTTTGTGCTCTTATTCCAGATGTTGATATCCAGAAAGCAAGCACGGATCAACTACTGAAGATGACACGTAGAAGAGGTTCTCCAGCAGACTTCTAGGTGTTGCCATTGTGGCCTTCTCAAACATTGCTTGTCTTGTTGCTTCAGGATGCCCTAATAGAGAGCGTGATTCATGCTTCCATCAAATATGTTAAATAAATATGATAAATAGGTTATCCTGCAAGTCCTACAGAAGGAAAGCAGCCCCAGACCATCACACCATGTTTCAGTCTTGATGTGGTGTTCTTCTGGTGGAATGTGGTGTTGGCTTTATGACAGATGTAACAGGACATATGTCCTCCAACAAGGTCCACCTTTGACTCATCATTCCACGGATGTTATCCCAAAAGTCTTGAAGGTCATCTAGATGTTTTTGGCCTTGGCAAGATGACCCTTCCTGTGCTTTTTGGTCAGCAGCAGTTTTTGCGTCTTGCAACTCTTCCATGAAGGTCATTCCTTCCCAGCGTCTATTTAATTGTGGAATCGTGTACATTGACCTTAACTGAGGCCAGCAGTTTGTTAGATGTTCCCCTGGGTTCCTCCTGGATAAGTCATTGATGTGCTCTTGGGTAAATCTCAGCTTGGTCATCTTTTACACAACATATAAACATCCTATAAACAACATTGTTAGTCTTGGTTTTGTTAACTGTTCCGTTCCGCAGGACTCATGGTTCCGCCAAATATATCCAGTCGTACCACGAGTCCTGCAGACCCCAGACCACCACACTACCACCACCATGTTTCACTGTTGATGTACTGTTCTTATGGTGGCTGTGTTGACTTTACACTAGATGTAACGAGATCCACGTCTTCCAAAAAGGTCCACCTTTGACTCATCATTCCATGGATGTTATCCCAAAAGTCTGGAGGTCATCTAGATGTTTTTGGCCTCAGCAGGACCTTTCTGTGCTTTTTGGTCAGAAGCGTTTTTTGCGTCTTGCGACTCTTCTATGAAGGTCATTCCTTCACAGCGTCTATTTCATTGTGGATTCGTGTACATTGACCTTAACTGCGGCTAATGAGGCCAGCAGTTTGTTAGATGTTCCCCTGGGTTCCTCCTGGATAAGTCATTGATGTGCTCTTGGGTAAATCTCAGCTTGGTCATCTTTTACACAACATATAAACATCCTATAAACCACATTGTTAGTCTTGGCTTTGTTAACTGTTCCGTTCCTTCAGGATGTTCTGATAGAGAGCAGGACTCACGGTTCCGCCAAATATATCCAGTCTTACCGCGAGTCCTGCAGACCCCAGACCATCACACTACCACCACCATGTTTCACTGTTGATGTACTGTTCTTATGGTGGCTGTGTTGACTTTACACTAGATGTAATGAGATCCACGTCTTCCAAAACGGTCCACCTTTGACTCATCATTCCATGGAGTATTATCCCTAGACTCCTTTCTGGAAAGGAGGAGTGGGCAGAGATTTGCTCCTTCTTCCAGCTTTGCCTTTTAGTCAAAAGTCTTGGGGGGCATCTAGATGTTGGCTGACCAGTGTGAGGCGAGCCTTTGTGTTCTTTTTGGTCAGCAGTGGTTTTGCACTTTGCAACTCTTCCATGGAGCCCGTTTCTGCCCAGCATCTTTCTTATTGTGGAACTGTGTGCAGTGATCTTAACTGAGGCCAGTGAGCCTGGCAGTTCTTCAGAGGTTCTTCTGGGTTCTTCAATGATACGCTCTTCTCAGCTCAGTCCTCTTTTTCACAACATCCTGTGAACTCATTGTTAGTCTTTTGTCGTTGTTCCTTGTTCCATTGCTAATGATCATTTATTGCGACCCCAATCAGGAAGAACATGGCGTGCTGTCAGCTCCAGTACCGATCCTGCAGAATTTGTGCAACAGCGGCTGGTAAGCAGAGCTGGCGTTGAACAAGTTGTTGAAACAAACTCTCACTACTCAAATTTGTACTCTTCACTGTTTTAAACTCAACTCAGTGTCAGGATTCCGGAATTTTTCCCATTATAAATAAACGGGATGGTACATGCTCTTCTACTGTACTTCTGCTTGAACGACAGACACCAATTCACGTTCATTATTGCCCTATTCAAACTCTATTAAGTGTATGTAGAAATTTTGTAAAACTGGTGAAGTTCCCCCTTAAAGCTCTGTGCAGGCACTATTACCTCCCGCCTACTCTACCAGGAGAGAACACACTTAGACGGCAGCAGATTCTTTCCAAGCCCTGAATGACAGCACTGCTGTGTTCAGATGTTCATGTAATGCCACGAGCTGACACAGGCTTTTAACTGGGTCCTATAGCTCCGTGGGGTCAGTTAGGGGTCGAGCTGCCTGGAGTTAATCAGCAGCCCGTTCAGTCTGATATATGTGACTTGATGAGTCTTCAGTCTTGACCTTAGATCATTTAGTTATGGCCATCTAACCAACATGTGGTCATTTCACCTAATGAAGCGCTGCTCTGTATCTGCAGTAGTAGGGAGTCGAACTCTACTGGTCACTTAGGTTGTTTTCTAAATGGCCTGCTACATACTACTCACATACTAAACCTACCTAATAGTAGTATGTAGTATACAGTATGTGACCAAACAGAAGATCTGTAGTGCACTGGGGATACCCGGATGGTGTTCTACTCCATTCAGAGTTTCTAGTATACAGGGGGTGCTATCTTCATGGTGTACTGCATCCCATCATGCACCGCGGCCTCACCAGCTCTCAGTCTGCTTCAGCCAGAGAAAATGGCAGCGGGTAACACAGGGGAGCTAAATTCAGCCAACTATAAATGTGTAAATGTATAAATAAGGGTGTAGTGATTGTAGTGGGGCGTGTTTTTATCAGAATGACCCTCAGAAGGTTAAAATATCCAGGTCTGAAGATTAATAAAAGATGAACTCGCTTTAGAGGATCTGTTTTAGAGGGAAATAGCCGAGGGGAGCTAACAGCTAGGCTAACTATATATCAGGTGAACTGAGCAGCGTTAGCAGCAGCTAGCTCTAAACAGTGGATACAGTAATAACACCTCTGTGACTGTGTTAGTATACTACACTGTAGGTCAGAACTTGTTACTGTACTGTATACCACACACAGGGGGCGTATACAGTATGCAGTACATACTACTGTAGTATACAGTAAAATACTTTTAGGCTAGCTGAACCTCTAAAGCAAGTTCATCTTTTATTAATCTGCAGGCTTGAATATTTGAATTTATAGTTGGCTGAATTTAGCTCCCCAGTGTTACCCTCCGCCATTTTCTCTGGCTAAAGCAGGCTGAGAGCTGGTGAGGCTGCGGTGCATGATGGGATGCAGTACACCATGAAGATAGCTCCACCCTGTATACTAGAGCCTCTGACTGGAGTAGAACACCATCTGGGAATCTCCAGAACACTACAGATCTTCAGTTTGGTCACATACTACTATTAGACGGATTTAATATGTGAGTAGTATGTAGACGGCATTTAGAATACAGCCACTGTGTGTGTACTAACCTGCAGTCTGTTTAGGATTAGTACAGAGTATAGCCTGTACAGTGTTAGTGTGTAGTACACAATCAAGCCACAGCCAAAGCGATGCCCTAGAAATCTATGCAGCACCCTAACCACTGAACCCAGGAGCTCTTTGACACAACAAATTCTTCTGCCACACACAGAACCCTGTGCTTCCGCTCCCTCCATGCTGTAACTGATAGCTCGTATGTGTTTTTAGGATTGATGCTGTTTGTTAGTTCGGCACTCCTTTCACTGGTTTACTTGAAATGAGAGCTGGAATCGATGGCGTACGTACGCGGGAATCCCTCTGCTGTGATCACAGCTGTTTAGACAACAGCGCTGGAAAAGCTGCTGACCAGCAGAAAGAGGAGGATACATGGAGGGAAAAAGACAGGGGCTGCTGTTATACATTGTGACTGCTCATCAGAGGTAGGTAGAGAAGCCTAAATCAATACTCCAGTAAAAATACCTTCATACCTGAGTATAAATACTCATAAAGACCTGAGTATAAATACTCAGTATTTCACTGAAGTACCTGAGTAAATGTACTTAAGCTCACCAGACAAAAATGAGTCCCCTGTGACTAAACCCAATAGCATGTAACTCCTCCACCAGCACCAATAACAGCTGTGACTGAATTTGGCATGGACTGGACAAGTTTCTGGACCTCACTAATACTCAATCAAATCCTCACAGCAATGTTTCAACATCAGTACCTGACCTCATTAATACTCAATAAACTCCTCACAGCAATGTTCCAACATCAGTACCTGACCTCATTAATACTCAATAAAATCCTCACAGCAATGTTCCAACAACAGTACCTGACCTCATTAATACTCAATAAAATCCTCACAGCAATGTTCCAACATCAGTACCTGACCTCATTAATACTCAATAAAAGTCTCACAGCAATGTTCCAACATCAGTACCTGACCTCATTAATATTCAATAAAATCCTCACAGCAATGTTCCAACATCAGTACCTGACCTCACTAATACTCAATAAAATCCTCACAGCAATGTTCCAACATCAGTACTCGACCTCACTAATACTCAATAAACTCCTCACAGCAATGTTCCAACATCAGTACCTGACCTCACTAATACTGAATAAAATCCTCACAGCAATGTTCCAACATCAGTACCTGACCTGACTAATACTCAATAAAATCCTCACAGCAATGTTCCAACATCAGTACCTGACCTCACTAATACTCAATAAAATCCTCACAGCAATGTTCCAACATCAGTACCTGACCTCACTAATACTCAATAAAATCCTCACAGCAATGTTCCAACATCAGTACCTGACCTCACTAATACTCAATAAAATCCTCACAGCAATGTTCCAACATCAGTACCTGACCTCATTAATACTTAATCAAATCCTCACAGCAATGTTTCAACATCAGTACCTGACCTCATTAATACTCAATAAAATCCTCAGAGCAATGTTCCAACATCAGTACCTGACCTCCCTTATACTCAAATCCAGCATGGACTGGACAGGTTTCTGAATGTGGGCCACATCAATGTTCAGACACATAATTCCGAGGAGAATTCCCTGTAGACTGGGATTTTAGCCACTGCTGGTAGACACGTATGACCGTACGCTTCCATACACCTGCAGATTCAGCTACTTCCTTCACACTATGGTCTTTGGCTAAAAGGAGTGACTGCATTTGGGCGTGCCAATCATTACCATCTGCTTTGGGGCCATTTTCCACACATGGGACAAGACATCCAATGCACTGTAGCACCTCCTCTCAATCTATGGATCCCGTCACTCACACCCTGCAGGTATTTATAGCCTGCCATCATCCTCGAGCAGTGCTATCTGCAGGAGCCTGGAGTTACTACCACCCACTACAATACACAAGGGGACTCATTGTTTGGTAAGCTGAGTTACTACCCACCTATGCATCTCCTAAGTGTGAAAAGCCTTGAAAATGAAAACACTAGGGATCGTTTCTGTGCAAGGTGCGCCCCAGCCGATCAGATTAGATGTAGCTAATAAATAAAGCCTTAATTCCTCCCTTTACTTCCAATGTGATCAGCCAAAACATGGTTAGTGCCTGGAGTTCATTACTTTAGTTTTAGTGCTGGAGGATTGTCGCCTTTGTGCTATTCAGAGAACCAGTCTGCATTTGTTTTTATTGGAACCCAGGATGCGGGACCAACTCTAAGAGAGTTACTTTAGCCTCCTAAAGCTCACTGCAAAAACGCTATCTTGTCGAGGTAAATGCCTTAAATCTAGTCCCCTGCTGAAAAACGGGCATCAGAGTCTATCAGGATTAGAACCTCTTGCTTTTCTTTTCTAATGGTTACCATTAGAGACGACTACATTTTCTTTCAGTGTCTTTTATACTGTCATAATAACTCATTAGGACAAACCCAGAATCCTGTTACATGCTATTAACCAGCAGAAACCTCTATAGTGGAACCCCATCAAGTCATTCAGAGTGGTTTACTTTAAAACGCCCCATTTTGAGAGAAACTGTTCACAGTGTTGGTGAATGGAACCAGACGTCCTCCTCCCATTTCTTGTTTTTACCCCTACCCCTTGTTTTCGAGTGTAACCTGAGGAGAACCAAGGGGTAGTGGTTGAAATCAAGTTCAAGTTCAAGTGGTTTTATTTGTCATTTCAACTATATACAGTGGTGTACAGTACACAGTGAAACGAAATAACGTTCCTCCAGGACCAAGGTGCTACATCTAACAATAGATTACACAAAACAATACAACATAAAGTGCACGTGCGCAAGTGCGCAAGACAATATACTATAAATACACACAACCATTTACAAGACAAACAATAAATACAGGGGAGGGGAAACAGTGCAGTCGGCCCCTTAGTAGTGGGAGCAGTAAGGTGCATTTGGTGTAGAAGTAAACATTAGACATTGTAAACACTGTATTTGAATTTGAATCTTCCCCCTATGAAATGGGACAACTCTTGAAGAACCGGATACGTCATCAGGTGTCGTCAGCAGCTTTTATGTAAACAGACAGGAAGTATGGGCTTCAGTTTTACACATCAATCAATCTAATGAGTCATCGAATAAACAAGAACCCAAACCAAAAACCACATCACTTCATTAACAGGGTACTAGCAGTGATCTGTTTGGGACCCTGCTAGTCTGCAGGGACAGCAGAGGACGTTGGAGTTCAGCTCCTCACTGCTTAAATACATTTAGGGCATCATGGGCCTTAAGAGGTTTTTATCTCTTTGCTATGTAGCCCTAACACTTCGCCTCACCCTCCATCTCAACAACAATCAGGATAACCCTACCCCTAGATTTGAACTTAAACCCCATTCATGGTGGAGGGATACATGCTGCAGGCTGCAGTGAGGCAATAAATAGTCCCCCAAGGAAAAGTTATTAAGTTTTTTAAGTTTTTCCAGATTTTCCCATCATCAACATTCAATATAACACTCAGAAGACACATGTACGTTCACTGGTGGTTTAGATAGCAAGTGTCTATGTGTGTGTTGTAGACATAGAGACCCCTAGTTCCCATCACCACCACCACTGTAAAGAACATCTGAACCATCTTATACCAACATGAACAAACAGGAATTTGGGAAAAACAAATTGGTGGAATTTCCCTCATCTCACTTGCAGAGATATGTATTTTGAAGTGAAAGCTTCAGTCACTAAACACGGTCTTAACTTTAAGATGCAGAATTCACGTTTGTGTGATTTCACCACAAACAGGCCGCATCAGAGAGGAACCAGAGAGGAACCCATTCATTTACTCCACCAGCTGAAAGAACCAGGAATTCACTCACGCAGGAAGTACTCGGAGGCGTCTGCTTCATAATCCGCATCTTCTGGAAAGTGGTCTATCTGTTTACACAGTCCCTTGAAGTTTCCTGTTGGAGAGAGAACACAGAGAACTCAGTTAGAGCCAGAGAGGGGACTCAAACATACAATTCCAAAAGCTGGTATTGTAACACTATCACAGTCTGACTGGTTGATCCATTTGCATGAAGGTCTGATCCTCTGACTTGCTAACATCCAGGCCGGGACACTTCTTGGCCCACTGTATGAGGAAGCCTTGCTATGACCTTTACTGACCTTTCTCTGACCTCTCACTCCAAACCATAGGCCGAGCACATGGTGTTGCTAGTTGGCTCCTAAAGCATTGCTAGGTAGTTGCTAACGTGTAGGTGGTGGAATAGGTGTTGCTAAGTGGTGTTGCTTGGTAGTTTCTAGGATGTTTTTGGGTAGGTGCAGTGTTTTCCCAGGTGGTTGCTAAATGGAATTGCAGGAAGTTTCCTAGGTATCCCAGATGGTTGTTACTAACTTAATGTAATGAAATCCCAAGATTTCTAGGGTGTTGCAAAGCTGTTGTATCCCAGGTGGATGCTATGGTGTGGTTTGGAGGTTGGTCTCTCTCTCTCTCACACACACATTTTCTCTATGCCCTTCACTATCACTTTCTCTCTCCCGCTCTCTCCCTCTCTCTTTGTAGCGCAGGTGTTGGTGGGGAAATTTTGGCTCGTAGGCTGAGAGAGTTAGTGACATGCTCGTGGTGGAGATGAGTGTGGAGGCCTATCAAAGCTGCTTTCATGTAAGAAACAGATTTACACGGCTTTCACCACCGGATACAATCTGCCCGGCCGAGTTTTCAGGACAGAGACTGAAGCGCCAGGCAGCGAGGGGGCTCCCACTGACCTCTGCTTTTACCTCTTTTTAAAGACTGTGTTAAAGCGATAGTTCAGTGAAGAATACATTTCCCCAAGGTGCTTTAGATCACTGCTGCCAAAACAAAACTGAGAACTTTACAGGGGAAGGAACAACACACTTTACTTTTAATGCAAGTCAATAGAAATCTCCACCCCAAGTAATTTTGGGTAATTTCTTTTAGGCCATTCGTCACATTAAATAAAACAATAAATCTCTATTATTGTATTATCTCAGCTGTTACACGTAGCTAGCTACTAAATGGCAAGAACCATCTAGAACATTACATCTCTTTTAATATATTACCTCAACTGTCAAAGCTAGTTAGTACTTAATACCAGGTAGCATGTACTAAATGCCAAAATCAATTTAGAAAATTACAACTCCATTAATATAGTACCTCAGTTGTTAGCGTTTGCTAGTTCTAAATGCCAAGAACCATCTAGAACATTATTTTTTTTTATAATAAAACCACAGCTGTTACTGGTAGCTAGTACTGAATGCCAATAACTATTTAGCACATTACATCTCTGTTAATATATTACCTGACTGTTAGCGTTAGCTAGTGCTAAACACAGAGAACTTTCTAGAACATTACATCTCTGTTAATATCCTACCTGGGCTATTAGCTTTAGCTGGTTTTAAACACCAAGAACTATCGAGAACATTACATCTCCATTAATATATTACCTCAGTAGTTAGCATTAGCTAGTGCTGAACACCAAGAACATTATATAATTTCATAAACATACTTTAGCTGTTAGCGTTAGCTAACTCATTCTGAGGTATTTTGGATGGAGTTTAGGTCAGATTTAAGGTTTTGCTCTGGTGGTGACGATATGCTGCAGAAACATTCAGGATCCCTGGCTGACCGCACTCCTGGCTACATTAGCCTTTTGCCTCCAAGGCAAAACTAAAGACGCAAACTTTGGTGGACGTGACTTTTAAGGCAAGAGGAAAACCATATTTTTCACCGGACTGTCGATTTGAGACAGCAGGTTAACACAGCGCCGTGTGGAAGAGCACAGAGAATCCATTAGCAGGTAGACATGAATGAGGTTGTTTAGCAGGTGATGTAATAGCTTGAATGTCAGTGTTGAATTGTAGAAGATTGCAGTGTTGAGCGCAGATGAATTGCTAGCTGCATTAGTGACACGGTGGAAACCTCAGTCCACAAACACGGCTGAAGGAGTGAGTGTGTGCGTGTGTCCACTCCTTTACTTCACCTTTTCTGCCTCGGCTCACAGAGTAACACAGTACATTGATTTTTATCAACAAGCTCTGCGGCAATTAGCAGAGAGAGAGAGAGAGAGAGAGAGAGAGAGAGAGAGAGAGAGAGAGAGAGCGAGAGACATTAAAGAAGAAGAGGTTCAAAGCCCTGAACAAATGAAACAATGTGAATTTCCTCCGTAGTAAACTGAGGCCTGGAAATAATATGCTGTATTTAACTATATTACATGAGTGTTTATAACAGGGCTCATGATGGGCTCTGCAAGGCACCCGGACCGGATGGCATACCTGGACGAATCCTTAAAGTATGTGCACATCAGCTAGCAGGAGTGTTCACAGACTTCTTCAACCTCTCTCTCTCCCTGTCAGCTGTGCCAGCATGTTTCAAACTGTCCACCATTGTGCCAGTTCCAGAGACAGCCAGGATCACCACCTTAAATGACTGGCGCCCAGTTGCTCTGACCTCCATCATAAGCAAGTGCTTTGAGAAGCTGGTTAGAGACTTCATCTGCTCCTCACTACCTGCCACCCTGGACCCACTGCAGTTCGCCTACCGACAGAACAGATCCACTGATGATGCTATAGCCCTAAAACTGCACACTGCCCTCTCCCACCTGGACAAAAAGAACACATATGTGAGAATGCTGTTGGACTACAGCTCAGCATTCAACACCATCGTCCTGTCGAGACATCAAGCTTCGGGATCTGGATTGAGTGTATAACTCTAAGCTCTAAATGTAGGTACTGTGGTATATACTGAGTCTGTTCTACAGTTTCTCATTAGGTTGAGTGTATAACTCTAAGCTCTAAATGTAGGTACTGTGGTATATACTGAGTCTGTTCTACAGTTTCTCATTAGGTTGAGTGTATAACTGGCTTTAAATGTAGGTACTGTGGTATATACTGAGCCTGTTCTACAGTTTCTCATTAGGTTGAGTGTATAACTCTAAGCTCTAAATGTAGGCACTGTGGTATATACTGAGTCTGTTCTACAGTTTCTCATTAGGTTGAGTGTATAACTCTAAGCTCTAAATGTAGGTACTGTGGTATATACTGAGTCTGTACTTCAGTTTCTCATTAGGGTGAGTGTATAACTCGAATATCTAAATGTAGGTATTGTGGTATATACTGAGTCTGTACTTCAGTTTCTCATTAGGGTGAGTGTATAACTCTAAGCTCTAAATGTAGGTACTGTGGTATATACTGAGTCTGTTCTACAGTTTCTCATTAGGTTGGGTGTATAACTCTAAGCTCTAAATGTAGGTACTGTGGTATATACTGAGTCTGTTCTACAGTTTCTCATTAGGTTGAGTGTATAACTCTAAGCTCTAAATGTAGGTACTGTGGTATATACTGAGTCTGTTCTACAGTTTCTCATTAGGTTGAGTGTATAACTGGCTTTAAACGTAGGTACTGTGGTATATACTGAGTCTGTTCTACAGTTTCTCATTAGGTTGAGTGTATAACTCTAAGCTCTAAATGTAGGTACTGTGGAATATACTGAGCCTGTTCTACAGTTTCTCATTAGGTTGAGTCTATAACACTAAGCTCTAAATGTAGGTACTGTGGTATATACTGAGTCTGTTCTACAGTTTCTCATTAGGTTGAGTGTATAACACTAAGCTCTAAATGTATGTACTGTGGTATATACTGAGTCTGTTCTACAGTTTCTCATTAGGGTGAGTGTATAACTCTAAGCTCTAAATGTAGGTACTGTGGTATATACTGAGCCTGTTCTACAGTTTCTCATTAGGTTGAGTCTATAACACTAAGCTCTAAATGTAGGTACTGTGGTATATACTGAGTCTGTTCTACAGTTTCTCATTAGGTTGAGTGTATAACACTAAGCTCTAAATGTAGGTACTGTGGTATATACTGAGTCTGTTCTACAGTTTCTCATTAGGGTGAGTGTATAACTCTAAGCTCTAAATGTAGGTACTGTGGTATATACTGAGCCTGTTCTACAGTTTCTCATTAGGGTGAGTGTATAACTCTAAGCTCTAAATGTAGGTACTGTGGTATATACTGAGTCTGTTCTACAGTTTCTCATTAGGGTGAGTGTATAACTCTAAGCTCTAAATGTAGGTACTGTGGTATATACTGAGTCTGTTCTACAGTTTCTCATTAGGGTAAGTGTATAACTCTAAGCTCTAAATGTAGGTACTGTGGTATATACTGAGTCTGTTCTACAGTTTCTCATTAGGTTGAGTGTATAACTGGCTTTAAACGTAGGTACTGTGGTATATACTGAGTCTGTTCTACAGTTTCTCATTAGGGTGAGTGTATAACTCTAAGCTCTAAATGTAGGTACTGTGGTATATACTGAGTCTGTTCTACAGTTTCTCATTAGGTTGAGTGTATAACTCTAAGCTCTAAATGTAGGTACTGTGGTATATACTGAGTCTGTACTTCAGTTTCTCATTAGGGTGAGTGTATAACTCTAAGCTCTAAATGTAGGTACTGTGGTATATACTGAGTCTGTTCTACAGTTTCTCATTAGGTTGAGTGTATAACTCTAAGCTCTAAATGTAGGTACTGTGGTATATACTGAGCCTGTTCTACAGTTTCTCATTAGGTTGAGTCTATAACACTAAGCTCTAAATGTAGGTACTGTGGTATATACTGAGTCTGTTCTACAGTTTCTCATTAGGTTGAGTGTATAACACTAAGCTCTAAATGTAGGTACTGTGGTATATACTGAGTCTGTTCTACAGTTTCTCATTAGGGTGAGTGTATAACTCTAAGCTCTAAATGTAGGTACTGTGGTATATACTGAGCCTGTTCTACAGTTTCTCATTAGGGTGAGTGTATAACTCTAAGCTCTAAATGTAGGTACTGTGGTATATACTGAGTCTGTTCTACAGTTTCTCATTAGGGTGAGTGTATAACTCTAAGCTCTAAATGTAGGTACTGTGGTATATACTGAGTCTGTTCTACAGTTTCTCATTAGGGTAAGTGTATAACTCTAAGCTCTAAATGTAGGTACTGTGGTATATACTGAGTCTGTTCTACAGTTTCTCATTAGGTTGAGTGTATAACTGGCTTTAAACGTAGGTACTGTGGTATATACTGAGTCTGTTCTACAGTTTCTCATTAGGGTGAGTGTATAACTCTAAGCTCTAAATGTAGGTACTGTGGTATATACTGAGTCTGTTCTACAGTTTCTCATTAGGTTGAGTGTATAACTCTAAGCTCTAAATGTAGGTACTGTGGTATATACTGAGTCTGTACTTCAGTTTCTCATTAGGGTGAGTGTATAACTCTAAGCTCTAAATGTAGGTACTGTGGTATATACTGAGTCTGTTCTACAGTTTCTCATTAGGTTGAGTGTATAACTCTAAGCTCTAAATGTAGGTACTGTGGTATATACTGAGTCTGTTCTACAGTTTCTCATTAGGTTGAGTGTATAACTCTAAGCTCTAAATGTAGGTACTGTGGTATATACTGAGTCTGTTCTACAGTTTCTCATTAGGTTGAGTGTATAACTCTAAGCTCTAAATGTAGGTACTGTGGTATATACTGAGTCTGTTCTACAGTTTCTCATTAGGTTGAATCTTCCTTGAATGAATAATTCATCATCAGGTCATAAGGTATTTTGCCAGATTTCCACAAAGCCACAACCTAGCAACTGTAGCTAAGAAAGAGCACATTTGTGGGTGGAGCATGGATAAAGGAGTTAAACTGAGAAATGAAGCACAGAGCACATTATTAAAATGAAGACCAGAGTTCCTCAATCAGTCAGTAACACTAATGCTTTATGGAAGGTCCCTGCGTCCCTGCACTGTCCCCACCGTTCATAAAGCATTCAGTTACCATTGTGTAGTGAAAAAGACTGAGAATGAGGCGAGAGAGAGAGAGAGAAGGATTTACAGGCACACGAGCTGCAGAAACCCCCAACTCAGCCCACGCATCAGGCTTTCCCACACAGCTCTTCAATTCTCTCTCTCTCCTTGTTCTGTTTCCATAGCCACTGTCTATGAGCTGAGCTCATGAGCCTATTTGGTGAAGAATGTCTCTCCCTCTCTCACACACACAGACATGTAACCATGTAAGCTTTTTAAAAAATGGCTTTATACATTTCACATCAGATACTCAAATTAGATAAGCATGGTTAACACCAAAGTCTAATACACCAACATCTAATAAGCCCAAAAACACAGAAGAAGACCAAAGTCCTTCAAATCTTAAAACCCCCATGAGATCCAAACCCCAACAAATTCAATAAACACAATAAATCTCATCACATTAACCAAAACCCCAGTAAACCCAATAACACACAGATAAAAACCAAAGCTCAACCAATCCCAAGTAAACCCAACAAACCTAGTAAACCTCAAAACCCAGGTAAACCCAATATCTCCAGACTCCAATAAAACCCCAATACACTCCAACAAATCTATTATACACCCAATACTCTTACAACTCCAATAAACACCAAGACTTAATACTTCAACAAACTCAATGAACCTTAAGCCTCTGCAATAATCATCCAATACCCCCACAAAATTAACTCTATTAACCTATTAACCCAAAAATCCAATAGCCCAATACTTCAGTTAACCTAATACTCTAAAACCTTATAACCCTATAACCCAATAATATAACCACCCTAACACTCCAAAACCCAATTAAACTAATAATCCAAAATGTAATAAACCAGTACCTCAAAGTTCAATAACCAGATACCCTAAAACCCAACAACCTAATACTTCAATACCCACAAACCCAATAATCAAACTGCCCAGTACCCTAATACCACTAAGACCAATAACCCAATAATCCAATATTTTAATACCCCATAAACTCTATAATCAAATATCCCTATACCTCAGTACCCCCAAACTCAATAACCAATTAAACCAATACCCTAATACCACTAAACTCTATAATCCAATAATCCAACAACTCAATACCCCATGAACTCGATAATCTATTAACCCAATACCTCAATACACCCACATTTAATAATCCAATAACTCAATACCCCAATACTCCTAAACTCTATAATCCAAAAATCCAAACTCAATACCCCCAAAACCCAATAACCCAATGCTCCTGAACGCCATAATCTAATAACCCAGTACTTCAAAACCTACTAACCCACAAAACATAATACTCATAATCACAATAATCCAATAACAAAACCCCAATACCCTAATAGCCATGAATTCAATAATCCAATACCTCAATACCCCTAAACTCTAAAACCCAGTAAACCAATAACCCAATGTCCCAAAACTTAACAACCCAATAGGCCAATGTCCCTGAACTCAATAATCTAATAACTCCGTAAACTGACCAACTACAAACCCTTTCCCTCTTCTCACACACACCACCTTAGGCAGTGAGTAAAGAGGAGAGAAGAAAAGCAGAAAAGCGTTTTTGCCCCCCCCCACCTCTCTGTGAGTAGAGGATTCTGGGACTGTGGGATTTATTGCTGGTTTAAAGTGGGCCAGTTTCTCCCGGCTAAAGCGCTCCCATCCCCCCTTCTGCTTCCTTCATTGGTTCCTTTCTCCGTACTCGGCTCCTCTGCAAAAACCGAACATGCGTAGAAATGGCTGAATTTATTCTGGACTTAGTTTATGGAGTGTATTTCTATTCCCTGCATGTCTGAGATAAAATGCTGTATCTGTATCTCTCTCTCTCTCTCTCTCTCTCTCTCTCTCTCTCTCTCCACAGAGCTCGTTTTCTGATGAAAACTCTTTTTCTTTAACTCCCAGGGAATTTCTTTTCCACCAAATTCCTATTCACAGTCTGCCATTAATGAGGGTTTAGAACGGTAACTGAGAGCATTCTCTTATTAACCTCTCCTCATATCTTCCTTCCCAATTCCCATTCCCATCTCCCAGTCCCCATTCATTTCTAATTCTTCCTTTCTGTTCTCGTTCCTGTTCATCTTTCCTGTTCTCATTTCCATTCCTATTTCTTTTTCTAGCTATTCCACTTCCCATTTCTGTTCCCATATTTCCTTACATTTCTAATTTCCATTTCTCATTCTCATTCCCATTTTAATTGATTACTGTTGTTATTCCCATTTCTCCCATTCCAATTCCTCACATTAATTTCCCATTACATTTCATTACAATTCCCGTTCTCATTAATGTTTCTCATCCCAGGTTCTCCTGTTTTTTTTTTATTGTGATTAATTCAATACTGAAACTAATTCCTCATACTAATTCCCATTCCTCGTATTGCCCTCGTCTCCCTCATTCCTTTTCATCGCTTTCAGTTTTCATTTTTCCATTTTTCCATTTACTCCTATTCCTATTCCAATTCCACACATTCCCATTCTCAATCTCAATGCAATTCCCACATCATTCCCATTCATATCCCAAATCCTTATTTCCACCCCTCATCATTCCCATTGGCCTTTTCACGTTCTTATCCATTTCATCCATTCTTATCCATATTTCTCACAATGTTTCCACAGATTTATTCCCGCTTTCCCATCCTTATATCCACCTTCATTCACATTGCCCTTCCCTCTGTCACCCAAAACCATTCTTATTGTTTTTCCCATTCCTATCCATATTTCCAACTCTATTACCATTATCTTATGCAATTCCCATTATTATTCCCACTCATTTTCCATAGTTTTTTCACCACTGCTATTCATATTCACTACTCATTCCCAGTTGCGTTTTGATTACCATCCATCCAATGGTCCCAACACCATTCACATTGTCCTTTCCCATTCCCGTTCCTGAGCTACCGTGGTTGGTGTAGCTCAGCGGATAACACCACTACCCACCTTGGAACCACTATCACATGTGGGAGACCGGGGTTTGAATCCCGGTCTGGGTGGCTATGCTGTTCTATGCCAATAAGAGTCCTTGGGCAAGACTCCTAACACTACACTGGCCTACCTGTAATATGATTAACCTTGTAAGTCGCTCTGGATACGGGTGTCAGCTAAATGCTGTAAATGTATTCCTAACGTTGTTCATATGCTCATTGGCCCTTCACACTACCAGCCATAGTCTTACCACCATACCTACTGGCCATTCCCCCTACCATCCATATTTCCACTGGACTTTAAATGACCATACGTATCTCCATTCTGTTCCCACTCTTCTTTTAAATTACCATCCATATTCCTAATTCCATTCCCACTGGTCTTTCACATTAACATCCATATAACCTCTATTCATACCGGCCTCTCACACTCCAATATCTATACTCCCAATTCCCAAACACCCTCTGTACTAGATGACTACAGGATTATTAAGGATAATTGGCAAAGCTGTATTATCACCCGCAGCCATGATCTCTACATACATTATGAAGTACCTGCTCTTATTACTGTACTGCAGCTCCGCACAGCTTAAATATATTCAGATAGAGAGAGAGATAAATAGATAGAGGACGAGAGAGAGAGAGAACGTGTGTGTATTTGTGAGTGCGTGTGTATACGCCTGTGCATGTTGCAGTAATAAACACTCTTCTTCGCCCCCTCCCCTGTTTTCCTTTGATAGCTGCAAGCTGCTGTAGGGACTGAAAAAATCCCAGAATCCTCCATTAGAGGAACGACCACACTGCACCAGAGAGAGGGAGAGAGAGAGGGAGAGAGAGAGGGAGAGAGAGAGATCATAAAGGAGAGAGTCTAATTGAGGGAGGGAGGGAGAGAGAGAGAGAGAGAGAGAGAGAGAGAGAGAGGTGGTAAATCAACCTATCACAGAAGCCACTTAACCAAGATGGACATGCAGAAGATCCGCCCACAGCTTCCCTAGCAGTGATGTCATCTCTCAGACTCCAGAGCGAATCAATGATGAAGCCCACTCACATCAACACAGAGTTAAAGACTCTCTCTCCATCCTTATCTCTCTCTATCCCTTTCTTTATCCCTCTCTTCTCTTTCCTGTGTAAGTATATATATATATATATATACATAGCTTTCTCTTCTTTCTCTGTCTATCCATCTCTTTCCTCTCTCAACACCACACTCTCCTCTCTCTCTAGTCCTCTCTTTCCTCTCAACATCACTCTCCTCTCTTTCCCTTTATCCCTCTCTCTCCTCTCTTAACATTACTCTGCTCTCTCTATCCCTCTCTCTCCTCTCTTAACATTACTCTGCTCTCTCTCTATCCCTCTCTTTCCTTTCTCAACATCACACTCTCCTCTCTCTATCCCTCTCTTTCCTTTCTCAACATCACACTCTCCTCTCTCTATCCCTCTTTCCTTTCTCACTATCACATTGTCAATCTCTCTCTATCCCTCTCTCCTTTCTCACTATCACACCGTCCTCTCTCTCTATCCATCTCTCTCTGCTCTCATCACACTTTCCTCTCTTTCTATCCATCTCTCTCCTCTCTCAACATCACACTGTCCTTTCTCACTATCACACTCTCCTCTCTCTCTCTCTCTCTCTCTCTCTATCCCTCTCTTCTCTCACTATCACACTTTCCTCTGTCTCTCTCCTCTCTAACCCTTTCTCTCTATCACACTTTCCTCTCTCTCTATTGGTCTCTCTCCTCACTTTCTCTGTCCTCTCTCTCTTTAACTCTCTCTCTCACCTCTCTCTGTATGTATATATATATATATATATATATATATATATATATATATATATATATATATATATATATATATATCTTTCTATTATTTCACTCTCTCTCCTCCTTCTCTCTCTATATCTTTCCCTTTTTTTCTCGGCCTTTCTGTCCCTATCTTCTTCTCTCTCCATCACTCCGTTTTCTCTGTATATGTGTATATGTATTACATATCTTTCTTTTCTTTCCCTCTATCTATATCCCTCTCTCCTTCTCTCTCTCATACTATCTCCACCCTCTCTTTATCCCTATTGCTCTTTTTCTCTTGCTATTGCATGTTCTCTTCTTCTTTCTGTCTCTATCACACTTTCTCCCTATTTTCCTTTCTCTATCTTAATCCTGTTTTCTATCTATCCGTCTGTTTATCTACCTGTCTGTCTGCCGGGCGCTCTGCTGCAGGTGGGCGAAATAAAGAAGTTTACCAGCAGCCTTCAGAGCCAAACATAAGCAGGGGACTGGTTTCCATGGAAACCTTTTAGGATGATCTGATGCCTCTTTAGATACCTGGGCAAACTGAGCCCCTGAGGGGCTCTCCTGGGGGCTCACCATCAGTACTTGACCTCACTAATACTTAATCAAATTCTCACAGCAATGTTCCAACACCAGTACCTGACCTAACTAATGCTCAATTAAATTCTCACAACAATGTTCAAACAGCAGCATCTGACCTTACTAATACTCAATCAAATCCTCACAGCAATGTTCCAACACCAGTACCTGACCTTACTAATACTCAATCAAATCCTCACAGCAATGTTCTAACAGCATCTGACCTTACTAATACTCAATCAAATCCTCACAGCAATGTTCTAACAGCATCTGACCTTACTAATACTTAATCAAATCCTTGCAGCCATGTTCCAAAAGAAGTATTTGACCTCACTAACACTCAATCAAATCCTCACAGCCATGTTCCAACAGCAGTATCTGACCTCACTCAATCAAATCCTCACAGCCATGTTCCAACATTGGACAATCCATCATGGACTAAACAAGTTTCTGGATGTGGGCTACGTCAGTGTTCAGACACTCTTCCATCAAAGAAATTACAGCTGGGCCAGATTTGGTGGATGTCTTCCCTGGCCCAATTCCGAGGAGAATTCCCTGTAGACTGGGATTTAGCCACTGCTGGTAGACTCGTATGACCGTGTGCTTCCATACACCTGCAGATTCAGCTACTTCCTTTACACTATGGTCTTTGGCACGCCCAAATGCAGACATTCCATATGGATCCTGGCACTCACACCCCGTAGGTATTTACAGCCAGATCATCCTTGCGCAGCGCCATCTGCAGGAGCCTGAAATCACTACCACCTTAAACACGCTCAGGCTGGGAGCTCCGTATGCACAATGAAACTCCCCAAATATGATGAATACTGACCTGTATATTGACCTCTGCTTAACTCCACGGCTAACTAAACCCGCACTCTCCATCATCCTGTAATCACGCAGAAGCCCCCCGCACCCCCGGGCCCCCCCTGTGGTGAGGGCGGGGTTAATGCTGCTGTCAGAGTGTTAACGATGGGGCTGTTATTAATACAAACCCCAACAGCTGCTGGAAAAGCTTTATTTATCTTAATAATCACCTGTTATTAATCTCCCTAATATATACGGCTCATTCGGTGCCAGAGCACAGCAGCAGGACAGAATGGGTCTCCCTAGTTTATCACGGAGCAAAATTACAAGCGTTTCCCGCATTTCCAAAGGAGGACGGGAAAACGAGGCGATTTCAAAATCCTAAACTGTTACAGAACAGGCTCATTAATATTTACACCCCCAACTTTTACATACCACCACAACAACGGGGCTACAGAACCAAAACGGTGGGCTATGTAGGGAAATCCAGCGTTCCAGGCTTCCCTTCCCAACGAGCCCAGCTGCCAGTGGCACATGGTTAATGTGCATCTATAAACCTGGCTGAAGTTGCTTCATATTCACCTGCTTCTTAATCCAATATTCTGTTCCACCTTAAATCTGCCACATTTAAGGTGGAACGGGAATTTCCCAAAACAAGCTGTAGAATAGGAAGTTCAGTTCCCACATCTTTAACAGGATCCCGGATAACTTTAATCCTGTAGTCTGCACATTTCACTCTGGACAGTTTCCCAAACCTCTCTGGACAATATGGAGCAGCTCCACTCAGTGTTTGCCCTTGAAAAGACTGAAGCAAGAAGCGGCTCCACCTTAGTAGCAGCCATGCTGTGTAATTGATTGTATCCGTGTTTGCCGGTTGAAGTAGATCATCTTAAACTGTGAGTTCCACAGCGAGGAACAACTTTAATCTACTGTGTGTTGTTCTCCAGATGGAAAGCCAGTAGCTAGTATAGAAAATGTTAGCTACTAGCATTAGCTTCAAGCTAATTAGCGTAGCTAGCTAAACAGTATGAGGGCGGAGCTTATTAACGTGGAGGCTCATTTTATTTAGTCTGTTTCCACATGCTTCTGTGATAATTGTGGGCGGGGTCTTGTTGTAAACCAGCCAATCAGAGCAGAGCTTGTCTAATTATTCATGAGGAGCTCACCATTTCATTCCAGGACCAGATTAGAGGGTGTGGTTTTGGGGGAGTGATTAGCGAGTGGTTTGGTGTGAGACAGCGGTGGTGAATGGAACCAGGCGTCCACCTCTGAAAGCTCCCTCACAGGGAATGATTGTATGAGCTGGGTCTGGGGTCTAAGGTGTTTGATGATGGGGGGCTTTATGCGGGGGGCCGTGAGCCCTCAGACGGCTCTGTTCTAACCGCTGTGGTGTGCCGAGTTGTGACACACGTGTACACGCCTGTCGCTCTGGGTTTGTTGACGTTGTGTGGATCAGAGCTCCCTGGGCGTTCGCTTTGATGCGGAGCTAAAAGGGGTCTTCACCCCACGGTGATCCTTCAATCGCTCCGTCATTACTTTTTCATTCACACCATCTCTCCCCCCTCCGTCCCCTCTGTCCTTTATCCTCTCCTTCCTGCTGCTGTGTCTCACACAGAATCTCACAGCATCATGTAACGGGATCAGTTACCGCTCTGATACGGCTCCAACTCTCTATACCTCCATCTCTCCCTTCATTTTTCTCTCCTCCTTTCCTTCACTATCACATTCTTCTTTCTCTCGCTTACTTCATCTCTCTCCCTGACCTCCCTTTTTCTTCCTTTTTTATCTCTTTCTTTATCTCACTTCCCTATCTCACTCGTCCTCTCCCTCTCTTTTACTTTACCTCTTTCCTCCCTTTCTACCATTTATCTTTTTCTTCTCCCACTCTTTCTCTCTTCCTTTCACCTCCTTTTTCTGTTCTTTATCTCCCTCTCCCTAACTCTCTCACTCCCTTATTCTCTTTAGCTTTCTCTTTCTTCCTTCTGTCTCTCTTTCCTCTCATCTTTTCTTTTTTCTCTTTCTTTATCTCTTTATCTCTCTTCCCCTCCCTCCTCCATTTTTCTCCCTCTTCTTTATCTCTATCCCTCCATCTCCTTCTTCTTTATCTTTATCTTCTTTCTCTCACTTTCATCTCCCTCTAATCTATATCTTCCTGTCTCCCTCTCTTTCTTTTTCTCTTTTTCTTTACCTCCATCTTTCTTGCTTTCTCTCTGTGATGAATGAGGTCAGCATAGCTGAGGGAAAGCTGAAGTGAGAATGAGATGAGGGGAACGAATATCAGAGAGAGGGAGGAGGGAGGCAGACAGGAGGAGAGAATGGGAGAATGATGCGCGGAAGGAAAATGAAGGACACGTTCCAGTCAGAGATAAGAAAAGAGAGAAGAGATACTTCAAACTGGACTGAAGAGGAAGAGAGTACCAGAGAGAGCGAGTGAGAGGGAAAGAGACTGTAGAACCTCTCTCTCTCTCTCTCTCTCTCTCTCTCTCTCTCTCTCTCTCTCTGTTTACTGTGCTTTCGTGCTCCAGTAGGACAACAATTGTTCCTGCTCCAGTTTTCAGGCAAACTTTTTTTTTGGGTCGCCCCCAATTAATTTCACCACTTCCCAGAGAAGCTCAGAGGATGAAGCTGCTCGGAGTGAATGGAGCGCACTCATCTGTCCCTCATCCATCAACCACTTCCCTATATGTGCAAAAGTCTGTAGACACCTGCTGATCCAGTATATCTGCTGGAATGACGGTATTAATAGTGAGTTTGTCCTCCAACCTACAGGGAAGGCTTTACACTAGATGTTAAACTTTGCTGTGAGGATTTGATTGAGTATTAGTGGGTTTAGGTGCTGATGCTGGAACATTGCTTTGAGAATTTGATTGAGCATTAGTGAGGTCAGGTACTGATGTTGAAACACTGCTGTGAGGATTTGATTGAGCATTACTGAGGTCAGGTACTGATGTTGGAACACTGCTGTGAGGATTTGATTGAGTATTAATGAGGTCAGGTACTGATGTTGGAACATTGCTGTGAGGATTTGATTGAGCATTACTGAGGTCAGGTACCGATATTGGAAGATCAGTTCTGGATCACAGTAACTCATCCCTGAGGTCCTGGGTTGAGCTCCATCACTCCAGAGAACACAGCTCCACTGCTCCACAGCCTAACGCTGTATAGTCCTTCCCACACTGGGCATTGGCCATGATGGGTTTAGGCTGATGTACAGCTTCTCCACATTTAACACTTTTTGCAACCACCACAGCAGTGGCCTACTAACACCATAGCATCCACCTGGGAGACCACCTGACTGTTAAGTCTGATGGAATTAGGATTAGTTGTCATTCTAGCTCTTTCCTTGTGATGGGAAAGAGAAGTGGAGAAGTGATAAGCTGAGTTACAGTTCTTTCACCAATGAACAAACACACAGTGTCTGGTGGCAGTGAGCTATAATGTTAGCTAGCTAGCAAACCTAGCTAACATAAGCATCTACTTGCAAAAGCCAAACCGGGCCTTTGCTGGGCTCTTTGACTAGACCGTGGGTTTTATAGGGTGTTTCTTGCTATGAACCCACGTCTTCATTTTCTAGTTGTTAGCTGTTTTTGTGTTACACAGCCAAAGCTAATATAGCTAGCCTTAGCTCTGCCTTAACTAGATAGCTAGCTATCCTTTTCAGCGCTTGTCTAACTGACATGCCTGAACAACTGAAATGCGACAATGTGGCGTCGTAGCAAGAAACACTCTAAAAACCCCACAGACTATATCGAGTATCTGCAAAGAGCTAGTTTGGCTTTTGCCGGAGGGTGCTAATGTTAGCAGGTTTAGCTAGCTAACTAACATTCCAGCCCACTGGCACCAGTTTTTCTCAGTTGGTGTTGGAACTGTAACTTCAACCTCTCTTTCTCATCACAAGGAAAACAGCAGAACGATAACCAAGCAGGGTTTTGGACCCAAGCCTGGAGGTCGATACACCATGTTCACAAGCAGATAGCAGCGGCCTAGACCCTTTTTCTGAGCTGAGACTGTTTGTTGAGCTGTAGGGACACAGAGGGAGGAGTGATGGGACAGAGGAGTAAAGGAAGAGAGGGCACAGGCAGGTAAGAGGGAGTAAAAGAGAAAAGAGGAGGATCGGGGCATGTAGGCAGCGAGGACTAGAAGACAATCTAAAAACAGCTGGCCTGCACATACTGTTCTCTCCCTCTCTCTTTCTGTATCTCTCTCTCTCTTTCTGTATCTGTGTCAGGACACAGTCCACGCACCTCTATCTGAAGTCCATGCGCAGTAGAGGTCACTGGCAGAAGCTTCTGATCTGCATGACATGATGTAGGGGGAGGGGCTTTTAGTAAGATTTGGTAATTCTTGGTATAGTTTGCTACATTTTAGGATAATTTGGTATTTCTTGGTATTGTTAGTCTCTTTGTATGGTTTGGTAATTCTTGATGTGGCTGAGCAGTTTTAGTTGGTATGTTTTGGCAGCTTATGGCATAGTTTGGTAGTTCTTGGTATAGTGTGGCAGTTCTTGGCATAGTTTGGTAGTTCTTGGTATAGTGTGGCAGTTCTTGGCATAGTTTGGTAATTCTTGGTATAGTGTGGCAGTTCTTGCTATGGTATGGTAGCTCTTGGTATATTCTGGCAGCTCGTGGCATAGTTTGGTAGTTCTTGGTATAGTGTGGCAGTTCTTGGCATAGTTTGGTAATTCTTGGTATAGTGTGGCAGTTCTTGCTATGGTATGGTAGCTCTTGGTAAATTTTGGCAGCTCTTTGCATAGCTTGGTAGTTCTTGGTATAGTGTGGCAGTTCTTGGCATAGTTTGGTAATTCTTGGTATAGTGTGGCAGTTCTTGCTATGGTATGGTAGCTCTTGGTATATTCTGGCAGCTCGTGGCATAGTTTGGTAGTTCTTGGTATAGTGTGGCAGTTCTTGGCATAGTTTGGTAATTCTTGGTATAGTGTGGCAGTTCTTGCTATGGTATGGTAGCTCTTGGTATATTTTGGCAGCTCTTGGCATAGTTTGGTAGTTCTTGGTATAGTGTGGAAGTTCTTGGCATAGTTTGGTAGTTCTTGGTATAGTGTGGAAGTTATTGGCATAGTTTGGTAGTTCTTGGTATAGTATGGCAGTTCTTGGCATAGTTTGGTAGTTCTTGGTATAGTGTGGAAGTTCTTGGCATAGTTTGGTAGTTCTTGGTATAGTATGGCAGTTCTTGGCATAGTTTGGTAGTTCTTGGTATATTTTGGCAGCTCTTAGAACAGTTTGGTAGTTCTTGGTATAGTGTGGCAGTTCTTGGCATAGTTTGGTAGTTCTTGGTATATTTTGGCAGCTTATGGCATAGTTTGGTAGTTCTTGGTATAGTGTGGCAGTTCTTGGCATAGTTTGGTAGTTCTTGGTATAGTGTGGCAGTTCTTGCTATGGTATGGTAGCTCTTGATATATTTTGGCAATTCTTGGTATATTTTGGCAGCTCTCCACATTTTGTTATTTATAAATAATAGATCATGTGTTCCAGCCAAATCATGAAAAATATGAAGTATTACAAAGCCATTCAGGGCTGCTTCAGGACCAACATTACACGCTGATTGTGACTGACTATGAGATGCATATTGACTTTATGCGTATCTTACAGCTGCGGACAGTGTATTTTGGACATTCACATATTCCAACTTGATTGAAAAACACGACAGACCGAATCTATTGTGACTGATGAGGCTACCCCTCTTCTCCTTCCTCTCTTTTTTGGTCAAAGTGCTGAACTATAAACGATCCACCTATCCACCTATAAACGGTAGCTCTGCATAACAGATCTTACGCTTGTTGACCCGTTCTTCAAATGCCACTGTATCACAATCTTCCGTGCAGTGTGTTTCACGAGGCACGTGTTTAAAGAACTGTGAAGAAATTCGTACCCCAATTCTCCTTCAAGCAGTCCAAGCAATGTGATAGCACTGTAACAGGGGTTTTGCTTTTCATTTTGGCACCTACTCTAAACATCACTCTGGAAAAAGTCATGTGGTGTGCGTAGCATTTCAGGTTCTTTTCCACTGTAGTGGCTGCATTTCAATTTGGCACAAATTCCTCTCTGTAGTTTAAGCACATAAAAGGCTTGAGTGCCGAAGAGTGCTGACATCACAAGGAGGAGATAAAATATGTGGCCCCTGGCTTTATTCCCAAGCTTTGCTCAGTAAGATGAACATCACCATATGACTGTGACTTCAACAAACCCAACCATACGTCTTTGAAAATACCAGAAAGAGGCTGTATAGGAACGACTGTAAATCTTTATTCCATTCATTCGGTTCACTCCATATTTTGTGCAGTATGTTTATACCATTTGCTTCAGGCAGAAAGTATGAGGCACACAGAGACTCTCACTCTCCCCCAGGTTACTCAGACAACACATGGTTCACAGGGGGTGTGTTCACACCCTGGTGCGAGTGCGTGTAGGCTCACTGCGGTGCTCGCTTTGTACATCACTCCATGTGATAGCAGCTTGCTAGCACTCATTAACACACGCACTGGCCAGCCAACCCCTCACACCGACCAGACACTAATTTGATTTAGTTCACAGTGGCAGTGCCACTCCTACTGTGTTACAATCTAGCTTAGCCGCACGGCACATACACAGCCTATATACCCACGCTGGACACTTTATTAGAAACACCTACTTTATGCTTCCACTAACTGGCCACTTTATTAGAAACACCTACTTTATACTTCCACTAACTGACCACTTTATTGGAAACACCTACTTTATACTTCCACTAACTGGCCACTTTATTAGAAACACCTACCCTGTATTTCCAGTAACTGGCCACTTTATTAGAAACACCTACTTTATACTTCCACTAACTGACCACTTTATTGGAAACACCTACTTTATACTTCCACTAACTGGCCACTTTATTAGAAACACCTACTTTCTGCTTCCACTAACTGGCCACTTTATTAGAAACACCTACCCTGTATTTCCAGTAACTGGCCACTTTATTAGAAACACCTAACCTGTGCTTTCATTAACTGGCCACTTAATTAGAAAAAACACCCTTGTGCTTCCACTCTTATAGCTTCCGTATACCACTGTACACCATATAAATATAAGAAAGGGGTTTCCGATAAAGTGGCCAGATATAGCCATGTTGTGTAATGTTAACGCACCATAATATTTTACCATAGCTAGCATAACTCCCTCACAGAGGTGTGTGTGTTCTTTAAGAGCTGCTCTCACTCATCCACCCTCCAGCAAACCTCTAGCTAGCTGCTAACCCATTTTCTTAGCAGGACATCTCCAAGCGCATGTGGCTCGTCCACTCCAGCCCTGCTGCTTCAGCCCAGTCCCACTAGAGCAGCTTCTATTCCACACTGCAGCGCTTTTCAGCCTGCGGGCCTCGCTAATATTTATATGTGTGTCTTGCGGCAGTGGGAGTTAGCTAACACGCTCAGCGCTAAAATGTGCATGGCTAGCGGGCGATTACCCATAAATCCCAGCTTATAAAAGCAGGCTGTGGATCATACAGACACACTGCAGCCTCTCAGAGGCTCTCTGAGCTGTAGCTTCATCCTAGAGACCATGTTCAGCAACGGATACTGAGAAGGCATTGTTAATATCACTTACCAAAAGAAATCAATCATAATATAAGTAATATGTATATATATGTATGTAGTAACAACTGTTTGTCATCTAATAAAGTGGTGAGTAGACAAGGAAGGTGTTTGTGTTCCTCTTAGTGTAGCACAAGGAAGGTGTTTCTAATAAAGTAGAAGCACAACCAGCTTGTTTCGTAAAGGAGATAGTGGCACCAGAAGGGAGGTGTTTCCAATAAAGTGGCCAGTAAGTACAAGTAGAAGGTAGGTTTTTTAATAAAGTTGCCAATTAGTGTAGCACAAGGAAGGTGTTTCTAATAAAGTGGCCAGTGAGAGTATGTGAGGTTTATATGTATGTTAGTGTTAACAGTTCTCTCAGTATCATTAACAAGTGATGGTGATGTCACTGTTAGAGTGCTCATGAATGATGATGTCAGAGGTGAATAAATATTAGTCACATGCAGTAAGTGCTGGTGATATTCCACTTCGCTGGTTCGGGCCTGGAGGCCCTGCTGACTCTGTTGTGATGGTTTGCTGTAGAACTGGAGGGAATTGGGTGTTTAATGTAGGAAAGGGCACAAAACAGGACGGCAAACCAACGGCGGCGTATAGACACAGCACCACTGGCCGACATGAGGCCGGTCAATATTTCCTGAGAGTTAGCTGCTGAATAATGAGGTGCCTGTACGTGGCTCTACACGCTTTTCCTCGCGTTTGTACTGTGCTCGTGTTTTCCTCTCAGTGTGTAGACTGGTCGCAACTATCTGGGAATGACACTTTTCCAAGCAGTTGTCCTTCTGCATATGGGACTTATTCTCCACAGATTTCAGAGAGAAATCCGCTTGGAAAATAATTTCATCACTCAAGGAACATTTAACTTAGAAGATTATTATCATAAAACACAACAGGATTGATGTCCACACATTACATTGGAAGTGGCAATCACTGGGGTCCAAGCACTAAACTTGTGAGGCCAGTTAAACAAAAATGATATAAAAAAAACAATACAATATAGGACATGACTTGCGTATTTGAGTCTATGAGGTAATAATTCCTCAGTAATTAGTTTTGTAATTTAGTCTCAGTCTTTACACGATCATTTAAATATATTTGCATCTTTGTAGTCTGCAATCATGACTTTCGTTTCTTGTTTTGATTGTTTTTAACATTATTTTTTCGTCAAACGCAAATCATAACTTTTCCACACATAGCGGTAAAACCACTTACATGACCTCCCTTTATCCCTTAGAATTAAACAGGACCTGTTCTGATTGGCTGTCCCAAGCATTTAGATCTCAAACACTCCTTTCAACTTTAGTGTCAGTGGCCGTGGCTAAACAGCTGTATGTATATATACACACACACACAGATGTAGATGTGAATGATTCTGAGCGCTGCCTGTTTTGAGCGCTCCTGCCATTGTGGTTGTTTTTGTTTATGTTTCTGAGCCAAACGACTGAAGAGATCAGCCAGGATTCCTCTGCTCACTCTATTAGGGAACACTCAAACAGTTCCTGGCCACAGATGAAGCCTTGTCTGTGATGAAATGCTCTTAATTGAATGTGCTAAGTGTGTCTGTGATTCAAAGCAGTCGACTAAAAGCCCGTTATAGGTTAGAACTGGCTGTATTCTTCTGCCATTCAACACCAGACTGAAGTCAGCTCTCCGGATAGGCAGTCCAAGCCTTGTGGAGACAGTGGGTGAGACGGAGGGTGAGCGAAATATGTCAACCGAATGCACACAGGTCTTCTATACTAACTCAAAGGGGGACTGTTTACATTACTATTACAGTTCTAAAGTGATTTTTTAATTTTAATTTTTGGAGAAGATTTCAGCCTTAAACTCCATTCATGGTGGAGGAATACATGCTGCAGGGCGTTGTGTGGCAGTAAAATAGTCCCCCCCAAAAAAACGTACTATTATTAGATTATTCAGATTTTCCCATATATAAACACTCAAAAGACACATGTAGGTTCACTAGTGGTTTACATAGTCAATATGTGTCTATATGTGTGTTGTAGATATAGAGACCCCTGGTTCCCATCACCACCACTGTAAATAAATCGGAACCTGCTCAGTTTACCTCTCCAACGCTAAACTGTTAAGAACTGATGGAATTTTGCCTTGGAGTTCATAAATGACCTGAAGGTGCAGCTCTGTTTATTTGCACAGTTGCTCGAGCCGCTGTCCTCAGGCCCTTCTCCGATAAAGGAAGGAACAGTGAGTTCCCGTCAATTGTAAATAGCTCAATTACATCATGTGCTCTAAATGGGCTGAAACATGGAGCCGTGCCAAGCAGCCAACAGCCAGAACAGTGCACTGGGACAGAAACACACACAGCACAGCTAGAACAATGTAACAGCTTAATACATTACATTAGGCTCAGCATCCGCACATCACACACACGCTCATAACCCCACTCTGTCAGCTCCACTGACCACACAGGAGCACTCTGTAGTTCTACAGTTCCAGATCGTAGTCCATCTGTTCCTCTGGATACTTTATTACCCTGTTCTTGGGTGGTGGATCATTCTCAGCACTGCAGTGATGGTGTGCTGACGTGGTGGTGGTGTGTTAGTGTGTGAGCTGGTGTGAGTGGATCAGACACAGCAGTGCTGCTGGACACCTCAGTGTCACTTCTGTCAAAAGAATCGACCACCAACCAAAACCATCCAGCACAGTAGCGCCCCGTGGGCAGTGTCCTATGGGTAGTGTCCTGTGGGCAGTGTCCTACGGGTAGTGTCCTGTGGGCAGTGTCCTATGGGTAGCGTCCTATGGGTAGCGTTCTGTGGGCAGTGCCCTATGGGTAGCGTCCTGTGGGCAGTGTCCTATGGGTAGCGTCCTGTGGGCAGTGTCCTATGGGTAGCGTCCTGTGGGCAGTGTCCTATGGGTAGCGTCCTGTGGGCAGTGTCCTATGGGTAGGGTCCTGTGGGCAGTGTCCTATGGGTAGCGTCCTGTGGGCAGCGTCCTGTGACCACTGATGAAGGACTAGAGATGACCAACACTGCATGTAGCAGTTGAGCTGTATCTGCAAGGTGGACCTCCCTCTCTCTCTTCTGTATGTTTGTTTCTCATACTCTCCTCTTTCTGTCTCGTCTCCTTTTTCTCTCTCCCCAACTCCCTCTCTCCCTCTTCCTGTCTCATTCTCTCTGTTTTTTTCTCCTCTTTCTCTCTCTTCCGCCTCTCTCTCTCCTTGCTCACTCATCCCCTGATCCCTTAATTAGGAATTCAGGAGTGTCTACATCATCTGTCCTGGAACAGCAGGGGAGAGAGAGAGATAGAAGAAAGAAAGGAGAGGACATAGAGGCGGGAAGTCGTTCACTGAAGCTTCATCTTTACTTTCAGCCCACATCCTCCATATGTTAAATCTGATCATGCCAACCGTGTCCCTGTTTCACTTTATCTCTAACATCGCACTCGTTTTTCTCCTGTCTCTCCCTCCCTCCATCCGTCCTGTTCCCTTCCTGCCTCTCTACCTCCCTCCTCCATCTTTCTCTCTGTCACACACCCACCTTCCCCCTCACTCTCCATCCCCCTCTCTCTTTCTCTCTCACTCTCTACCTCCCTCCCTCTCTTTGTTTTTGCTGTTAAAGGTGTTAATTAATTCTCACAATCTTCTTCACTCCCTCTTTCTCTCTTCTGTCTGTTCTTCAGTCTCCTGATGTCATAAGACTGAGATATGCAGCCAAAAGTGCTATCTTGCAGCAAGCGCTACTATGTGCATCTTTCTAAGCTAATCAGTCATAGGATAACCAATCAAAAGGTCACTAATCACAGGCTAATCAATCACAGACTAATCAATCACAGGCTAATCAGTCACAGGCTCACCAGTTATGAGATAAAATAACAAATGCTTACCAATCACAAGCTATCCATTATAGGCTAACCAATCATATACTACCAATCACAGGCTAATTTGAACATGAGCTAATTAATTATAGGCTAACCAATCATATACTACCAGCCACAGGCTAATTTGAACATGGGCTAATTAATTATAGGCTAACCAATCATATACTACCAATCACAGGCTAATTTGAACATGAGCTAATTAATTATAGGCTAACCAATCATATACTACCAGTCACAGGCTAATTTGAACATGGGCTAATTAATTGTAGGCTAACCAATCATATTCTACCAATCACAGGCTAATTTAAACATAGGCTAATTAATTGTAGGCTAACCAATCATATTCTACCAATCACAGGCTAATTTAAACATAGGCTACTTAATTATAGGCTAACCAATCATATGCTAAGCAATCACAGGCTAATTTAAACATAGGCTAACTAGTTATAAGCTAACCAATCATATGCTAAGCAATCAGCTAGGCTAATTTAAACATAGGCTAACTAGTTATAGCCTAACCAATCATACGCTAAGCAATCACAGGCTAATTTAAACATAGGCTAACTAATTATAAGCTAACCAATCATATGCTAAGCAATCACAGGCTAATTTAAACATAGGCTAACTAGTTATAGCCTAACCAATCATACGCTAAGCAATCACAGGCTAATTTAAACATAGGCTAACTAATTATAGGCCAACCAATCATATGCTAAGCAATCACAGGCTAATTTAAACATAGGCTAACTAATTATAGGCTAACCAATCATATGCTAAGCAATCATAGGCTAATTTAAACATTGGCTAACTAGTTATAGCCTAACCAATCATATGCTAAGCAATCACAGGCTAATTTAAACATAGGCTAACTAGTTATAGCCTAACCAATTACAAGCTAACCAATCACAGGCTAATTTAAACATAGGCTAACTAGTTATAACCTAACCAATTACAAGCTAACCAAATACAAGTGGATCAAGTGAAACACTAACCCATTATAGACCAAGCAATCACAAGCATCAGCCACAGGCTAATCTGTCAAAGACTGACCAATCATATATTAAACCAATCTCAGCATCATCAATTACGGGAAAAAAGATATTAACCCAATAAGTCATACACATTCAGACATTGATTTTCTTAGGGGGCCTCAGGGCCACACAGAGGGGAAGTGTCTGAATGCCTTTCAATCCTGGAACCGGGTCGTAGGGTCAGCGTGTGACTTAGTCAGGTCTATGAGATTCTTTCCATCTTAAAAAGCCCTGGTGTTGGAGTTAGCGTCAGCTGCTGCACTAGATGTGGTCAGTGGCGAGGCCCTGAGGGGGGTGTAGCTGGTGGAGCAGTGTGTGATCCCTGTTTAATTCAGCTGATTAATTGCTTTAATTAGACTCACACAGAGTTGTGTGTGGGGAGCGCAGTGTGACGCCTTGCCGTCTGAGGACACGGTGCGTGTGTGTGTTCGGCCTGTCAGAGGTCCAACAGGAGTGCGCACACATACACACACACACAGTCGATATCTGACACTAACTGCAAAATACACACAGTCCACAATACAATACAGATTTAGACACATTAGCATTACTGCTACTAAGTTGTTGATTGGTTATCATTACTGCTACTGAGTGCTGATTGGTTAGCATTACTGCTACTAAGTTGCTGATTGGTTATCAGTACTGCTACTGAGTGCTGTTTGGTTAGTATTACTGCTACTGAGTGCTGTTTGGTTAGTATTACTGCTACTGAGTGCTGATTGATTAGCGTTACTGCTACTATGCACTGATTGGTTAGTGTTACTGCTACTAAGTTCCTGATTGGTTAGCGTTACTGCTACTGAGTGCTGATTGTTTAGCAGTACTGCTGCTGAGTGCTGATTGGTTATTACTGCTACTAAGTTGCTGATTGGTTAGCATTACTGCTACTGAGTGCTGATTGGTTAGTATTACTGCTACTAAGCACTGATTGGTTAGTATTACTGCTACTGAGTGCTGATTGGTTAGTATTACTGCTACTAAGCACTGATTGGTTAGTATTACTGCTACTGAGTGCTGACTGGTTAGCATTACTGCTACTGAGTGCTGATTGGTTAGTATTACTACTACTAAGTTCCTGATTGGTTAGCGTTACTGCTACTGAGCACTGATTGTTTAGCAGTACTGCTACTGAGTGCTGATTGGTTATTACTGCTACTAAGTTACTGATTGGTTAGCATTACTGCTACTGAATTCTGATTGGTTAGCATTACTGCTACTGAGCACTGACTGATTAGTATTACTGTTACTGAGTGCTGACTGCTTATTATTACTGCTACTGAGTGTTGACTGGTTATCATTACCGTTACTTAGTGGTGATGAGGTTAGCGTTGCTGCTCCTTTCTGTGATGCTGAACCGTGTGATATGAATGAAGCAGACAGAGATGAGGTTGTAAAACAGTATTATTCCTTTGAGAAGATTAAAATACCCCGTAAACAGACACAGATGTACAGGACTGACATCGCAGTGACCTAATCAGTGACCTCAGGCCTTCTTTTTTATCCCTCAGCTTAGAAAGACGAAGCGATAACAGCTGCAGCCTGACCAGCTATCTCCTGTGTCCTCCTGAGGTTATCTTCAGAATAGAATATGCTGTGTCATCAGCGTTTTAGAGAAAGAAGTGCAGCTTTTGTCCTTCCTGACACCTACAGGCCCCATCAGCGGACATGAATAATTTGATGTCCAGCAAATCTGGACACCACGTTTAGATCAGTGCCTTCTGCTAGCGCAATACATCACCTTTTACTCAGGGCAACTTAACCGGAGCACCATTTATACACTGGCCGTCAAAAGTTTGGGGACAACCAACCTTTCATTGTGTGTTCAGAGAGTACATATACCAGCAGAGTTGAGCTACAAAGGTGGGGTTTCCGATAAACTGGCCGGCCAGTTTCAGATGATCAGTGGCTGTGAATGTACAGTGGCCTGGAAGGGCCCAGTCACTGCTGTGGTCTTACAGGGCCGCTCAGATGGTTGTGTTTACAGCAGGCCCCAGCGCTGGCACCACCTCCCATCACAGCACATGGCACTGTTGGGTAAACACCGCCCCCCGTTGCCCCCCTGGGCACTGTCAGCTTCCACTGAGAGATCTCAACATGCCTAGCCCCGACATGGAAACGCAATCCACGTCTGAAATTGCCTTTGAAAGAGTGCTGCTCCTAAAGCTTGAACCAGATAATTGGCCTGCTTATTAATCCTCGCCAGAGCGGATACATGAAGGGCAGATTCGCCTCGGCTGGAGATGCAGACTTCTCCGTGTGTTTGATAAGGCAGGAGCACTGCGGCCTGTTCAAATGCCAGGAGAGCACTTCTGTTTGCTTAGCTTCCAGTCAATACGCCCACTAACCCCCTTTCCACATTACAAGGGATGGGCTGTGTTCGAAATGGCACACTACTAGACTGCACACCGTGTACCACAGTAGTATGTACTGCACACTGTACACGCCCCCTGTGTGTGGTATACAGTACAGTAACAAGTTCTGACCTACAGTGTAGTATACTAATACAGTCACATGACCAGTTACCTCACATTTACCTCAGAGCTGTTATTACTGTATCCACTGTTTAGAGCTAGCTGCTGCTAACGCTGCTCAGTTCACCTGATATACATAACTGAATAGTATGAGGGCGGAGCTTATTTACACGGAGGCTCATTTTTTAGTCTATTTTCACATGTTGATTCTGTGTGATCATCATGGGCGGTGCTTCACTGTAAATCAGCCAATCAGAGCAGAGGTCTGGAAAATGAAAGGGTTCTCTCTAACATTGCACAGCAGGGTGTATATACGGTATTTCTTGTCATTGGCTTTGGGTTACTTTAAAAGTCTTTCCTCTTCATTTTTCTAAACGTATTCCATTCATTTTATAGTATGTGGAGGAAAGTACTCTCATCAGGGTGCATTATTAAGGCCTGATACAGTTACACCGCTTCAGAGGTGAGCTGTGCAGTTCGGGATGAATTATGAATGTTTGACCTCCTGGAGAAAAATTGAGGCATTAGTTGAAGCACTGCTTGACGATTCCCTCTTCTTTAAGCTTGACGTTAAATCAGTTTCCACGATATAACAAATGACCCTTCGCCAAATATGTTAAGACTTCATGAACCCACTCCATCACTGCACACGTGGAGGACTCCTGATTCCTCACCGTCCTGATTCAGAGCAATACATCAACTGTGACAGACACCTTCACAGAGGGGCTATAAGGTAGGTTTCCAATAAAGTGGCCAGTTTGCGAACATACAAGGTAGGTGTTTCTAATAAAGTGGCCGGTTTGCATACATACGAGGTAGGTGTTTCTAATAAAGTGGCCGGTTTGCGTACATACGAGGTAGGTGTTTCTAATAAAGTGGACGGTTTGCGTAAATACGAGGTAGGCGTTTCTAATAAAGTGGCTGATTTGTGGAAATACAAGGTAGGTGTTTCTAATAAAGTGGCCGGTTTGCAGAAATACAAGGTAGGTGTTTCTAATAAAGTGGGCAATTTGCAGAAATACGAGGCAGGCGTTTCTAATAAAGTGGCCGATTTGTGGAAATACAAGGCAGGTGTTTCAAATAAAGTGGCCAGTGAGTGGAAGCACAAAGTAATAAAGTGGCCAGTGCGTATGTGTTTCATAGCAGGCATCTGAACCAATAGCAGTGCCAATCAGTCGTCTCTGAACATTTCACCAGATTTAAAGTCAATGCAACTCTCCCCGAGCTGTAATCTCATGCTTCCGTCTGGGAAAAGGTGCGTGGCGTAGAGGAAATCCAGCAGGGTGAATGTGTTACAGTTTTGACATCCAGGTTTCTTTATAAATGTATCATGAGCGGATCGATACCGCTCAAAAAGTTCGGGGCATATTGAATGGGAACACCGTCCTGCTAAATAATGAAGCACTGTTGTACTTCAGTCCAGTCGAGATTGCCAAGGACTTTTCTGACAACTCAGCTGGATGGGTCCTGTCACTTAGTCTAGTCTAGCATTAGTCTTGCCATGTCGCTAGGCATTCACATTTTCTATCTGTGTATCATGCAGCTAAATCAGCTCACCGGAAACAAACTGAGTTCTCTGTCGTGTTTAAGGTGGTAGTAAAATCAGGCTCCTGCAGATGGCGCTGCATGAGTATGACGGGGCCATAAATACCTGTGGGGTGTGAGTGACGGCGTCCATAGATTGGAAAGAGGTGGTACAGTGAAGGGAATGTCTCATTCCATGTGTGGAAAACAGCTCCAGAGCAGATGTTAATGATTGGCTAAAAGGAGTGACTGTATTTGGGCGTGGCCAAAGACCATAGTGTGAAGGAAGTAGCTGAATCTGCAGGTGTATGGAAGCGTATGTCATATGGTTCTACCAGCAGTGGCTAAAATCCCAGTCTACAGGGAATTCTCCTCGGAATTGTGCCAGGGAAGGCATCCACCAAATCTGGCCCAACTGACCAATTCAGTGTCTGAACAGTAATGTAGCCTACATCCAGAAACTTGTCCAGTACACGCAAAATCCAACCACAGCTGTTATTGGTGAAGGTGTTACTGCTATCAGGTTCACTATTTACTCACAGGGGCTCTTTTATTATGTCCGGTGTGCTCATATTCCATTAGTAGTGGAAAAAAAGATGCCTAATGCAGGTCAACTTCAGGAAAAAAGGTGGAACCGGCATTTCAAGGTTCCTGTGTGTTATGCTACAAGCCCCTGAATGGTAACTACATGCTGAAGTGTCTCATTGTGTATTGCTCAGAAGCGTCCTCAGTGCACCATCCTGACCCCAGCGCACATGTGCCGAGACAGAAATCTGGCCTCATGCTGCCGTCTAGGCCTCACAGCATGGATGTCCTCACCTCTCCAGCTAAGGTGCTAAGTGGAGGCCTGCAGAGGTGGAAGCATCTCAGCGTTCACTCTGACCTGGCTGGCTCAGGAAAGAGTAGGACTGAAACTGCCGGTCCATAAAGTCAGCTAGTTGTTGATGATTTTGACTGTAAAAAAGAGTGAACTCTGTTCATCCGTTCATTCTTTTGTCTATACACCAACATTGTTCCTTCATCCATCCATCCATCCATCCCTTTATCCATCACCAACATTGTTCATTCATCTGTTCAGTCCTTTATCCATCACCAACATTGTTCATTCATCTGTTCATTTCTTTATCTATACACCAACACCTTCATCCATCCATTCCTTTATCCATACACCAACACTGTTCATTCATCTGTTCATTCCTTTATCCATACACCAACACTGTTCATTCATCTGTTCATTCCTTTATCCATACACCAGCATTGTTCCTTCATCCACCCATTCCTTTATCTATACACCAACATTGTTCCTTCATCCACCCATTCCTTTATATATACACCAACATTGTTCCTTCATCCACCCATTCCTTTATATATACACCAACATTGTTCCTTCATCCACCCATTCCTTTATCCATCACCAACATTGTTCCTTCATCCATACATTCCTTTATACACCAACATTGTTCCTTCATCCATCCATTCCTTTATCCACACACCAACATTGTTCCTTCATGGTCATTCCTTTATCCATCACCAACATTGGTCCTTCATCCATCCATTCCTTTATCCATCACCAACATTGTTCCTTCATCCATCCATTCCTTTATCCATCACCAACATTGTTCCTTCATCCATCCATTCCTTTATCCATCACCAACATTGTTCCGTCATCAATTAATTTCTTTATCTGTGCACCAACACTACATACTCATCACAACCCTGCCTAGTTATTCCATTTGAGCAGGACTGTGGATGGGTATAGAAGCTCAGGGTCAGTGTCCACATACATTTGGCCACTTGGCGGTATTGTCCGTCATGCCTGATTCAGGGTTGGTGTATACTGACTGATGCACTTCTTCCATTTTAAGCGAAGAGATGACTGCTTAAACTTCCTGATATGGAACTCCAGTCCTACTTTTCTGCCAAATGGTCATAATTCAAGATGGAAACTCTTATCCGAACCCGTCTGCAGGAGGCGGGAGTGTGCCGGGGAACTGGACGGATCCTATCTCTGCCCTGTAGTGATGCATTGTGTTTGGGTTCCTCTTTGACACAAAGCTAATGTGCTGTAATGGATCGCAAATGAACTGAGGCGAGGACAGCACCCATTCATCACCGGCCCAGATGCTGCAGATTCCGGCGCTATCGGGGAAGGTGGGGGGGGAGTGTGAACCGTTCCCCTGGAGAAGGAATGGAGTGGATATGGCGCTAATCAGTATTTATAGTGGGGGCTCCTCTAGGGCTGCAAAATGGCCGTCAGATGGAGGGCAGAGTTAGAAGAATGAGCTCCGTTAAACATTATCAGAAAATTGGCCTAATGTTAACGGCGCTCCGCTGCCGCGCAGCCCGGATCAATTCTTTATAATTGCTCTTGCCCTGTGTAATGGTTTCACAGCTATTTTAGCACTTAGCACTGGAGTACATAGAGGGAGGATTTCGGAAATGACCGCAGATCCAATTTCACAACTGAGCCACAGAGTGCTTCGGATTACGGAGCGAGAAATGAAATGCGTTGCTCAAATTTACTCACCAGCTTCCCCCTCGGAGATCAATAACAACAAAGTACATGGCTACAAAGTATGCGGATTCCTGACCACACCAGTATAAGCTTGTTGGACATCCCATTCCAAAGCCATCCGGCATTAATAGGGAAGTTGCCTCCCTTGGCGGCTATAACAGCCTCCTGGGAAGGCTTTCCAAAAGGTTTCGGATTTCCATGTGTTTGTGGGAATTTGTACCCATTCTGTCCAAAGAGCATTTGTGAGGCACTGATGTTGGAGAAGAAGGCCCGGCTCACTGTCGCCATTCCAGGCCATCCCAAATGTGTCCAGTGGGGTTGAGGGGATCTAGGTCACTAGAGTTCCCCCACACCTCCTTTATGTCCTTAAACCATGTTTTTAAGGAGCTGGCTTTGTGCAGGGGGCGGGCGTGGTCAAGCTGGAACAGGAAAAAGGGTCTTCCCGAAATTGCTGCCACAAATTTGGAAAAGCATGAATTCCAATATTACAGGGTTTTACTTACAGTACTATTTTTTTCTTGGCTTATTTGGCACAAGATTGACAAAGACAGACGTTTTTCGGGAGATGAGTCTATTCTTTTGCATGGTAGTTGAAAATGGGACCTGGTCTGGATGACATCCGGAAACAACCTCTGTGGGACAGGGATAAGGAATGTCTTAGCATTAGCATCACCCTTCACTGGAACTAGGGGTCTGAGCCCATACCCTGAATCTCAGACCATCATCTCCACTCCACCAAACTTTACTGTTTGCACTATGGATTACAGGGGGTAGCGTTATCCTGGATTAGTCGTTTATTCATCCCTCGTTCCTCCCATAGACTCCCATTCATTTTCATCCCTATTCAAACCCTACATTTTCCTTCAACCTACAGCCACCAAACTTCATGTACTCACTAAAGGCAGAACGTCAAACCTACCAATCCACAGACCTACGGACCTGCACTCCTCTATGTGTTGTTTATTCATCCCTCATTCCTCCCATAGACTCCCATTCATCCCTATTCAAACCCTACATTTTCCTTCAACCTACAGCCACCAAACTCCATGTACTCACTAAAGGCAGAACGTCAAACCTACCAATCCACAGACCTACAGACCTGCACTCCTCTATGTGTTGATTATTCATCCCTCATTCCTCCCATAGACTCCCATTCATTTTCAGCACACATTAGCAGCTTAGACTGCACAATCACTCTGCATGGGCTGTACTGGCCCGGATCTCAATACTGCTTGTGTACAAATATTATGAATCTCTCTCAAACAGATTCCGAATTATTCAGCACAAGCCGGAATGTGATTTGTTCGCTCTCAGCTACTTAGGAAAAGTGATAGGACTGTCAGTCTGGCGGGTTTCTGAGTGGGGGAATTTCACAGCGGGAAAGCTGTGGTAACTGAAATACAGCCAGAGGAGCGAACCAGGCCTCCTGCTTTGGTCTCTGTTTCATCCCTCTGAAGTCAAGCAGCTCCACGCTGATGAGAGGAGATGATGGCGTGATGATGAATGACAGCGCTGCCCTGACAGCAGGCCTAACCGATTTACAGCCGTTTTCCAATTTGCAACATCTGACGCAATTTACCAAAGGCCTGAAAGCAGAGCCACGTTTTAATGCATTCCGGGTAGCAGGTGTTGTAATCAAACATGACACTGAATTACGTTCCCTGCTCCGATGCTGACCCCAATCTAACCGCTAAAATATTTCCATCAGTCGCATGTTTTAGGCTCGGGAAAGGAAAACCTGCTCAACACCGAAGCCCCAAATCAGCAGTCCCGCATGCAAATGGCCCGCAATTTCAAACTGCCATCATTGTTAGCAGTATCCGCCAGCAGACAGGAAAGCAATCACAAGTGCAATTTATTTTTCCTGTGCTAAGCGAATGAGCTAGCCTTAATGGTGCTCAGAGTAAATCAGGCTGATTGTGTTAATAAAGAAGGGATCCAATTCATTTCGGGCACTTTTAGCTCTGTCTCTAAGCAGCCGAATGGAGGAAGGTGTGCAAAGAAGAACACACTGATGAGCGAGTGTTTGGTTTGCTCATGTGGATGTGTGAGAGGTACAGCTGAGGATAAGAGCAGAGCATGTACAGCATTTGTTCTAAACACTGTCAGGACAAGGAGCCATAGATAGACAATGTGGACAAAAGTATTGGGACAATCTTAATCATTGTTTTGTTCGGTCTCTCTTTGCCACGGGTGTGTATAATCAACCACCTTGACATGCGGTCTGACTTTTAATGGTGGACTATGTGGAGAAATCTAGCGTTCCAGGCTATGGAGGGAATGTCAGTACTTCCCTTCCCAAGGAACCCGATGATCAGTGGTACATGGTTGATGTTCATCTTCAAACCAGGCTGAAGATGCTTCCTGTTCCCTCAGCACCATTTAAGGTGGAACAAAAAATTCCGCAAAACCACCTGGAGAACAGGAACTTCAGCTCCCAGGATGCCGGACACCTTTAATCCTACAGTCTGCACAATTCACTCCGAACTGTTTCCCAAACCTCTCTGGAAAATATGGAGCATCTTCGCTCAGCGTCTGACACTGAAGAGACTGAAGAGAGGAGCTGCTTCACCTTTACTAGCATCAGAAAACCCGAACAGCAGCCTGTAAGTAGCAGCCATGCTGTATGATTAACTGTATCCGATTTTTGCTGGTTGAAGCGGCTCATCTTAAACTGACAGTTCTATAGAGAGGAACAACTTTAATCTACTGTGTGTTGTTCTCCAGATGGAAAGCCGGTAGCTAGTATAGGAAATGTTAGCTACTAGCATTAGCTCCAAGTCACTAGCATAGCTAACTAAATAGTATGAGGGCGGAGCTTATTTAAACAGAGGCTCATTTTATTAAGTCTATTTCCACATGTTTTATCTGTGTGATCATTGTGGGTGGGGTCTCATTGTCAATTAGCCAATCAGAGCAGACCTCATCTAGTTTTTCATGAGGAGCTCACCATAAAAGGGAAACTGGATCGTTTCATTCTAGCACCAGATCATAGGGTGGAAATGGGCACAGTGTAGACCCAAATCTAGGCAGTATTTTCAACTCCCATCAAATATGTTCTATGTAGAACATCAGAGAACCTCCCAAGTTCAGCCTTAGAAGCTGGAACATACTGTTATACTTTACTCTGGCATTACTCTGATCACTTCCATCATCCAACCTACTTCCAGCTCTGAAACAGAATGAGGATGATTCAAACAGAATTCCACCCGGGCCCTGCCCCGATCCAGGATTAATCACGCCCTGGGGACACTGCTTACACTCAGCCGTCAGTGAAGGAGAGAGAAGAACACTGTGCTTCCTCTCTCTCAGGAACACTGTACAGCTCTCACAATAAAAAATGACCTGCTGTTTCTCCTTAATGCTCCACATCTGGTCTCAGAATAAGGCTTAGCTTAGCATCTGTAAGGTTAACCATGCTTAGGTGTGGTTGCATCAACTCATATGAGTCTAGAGGTATTATTGTTTTACCATTTACTCCTGTGCAACTTGCATAAGTAAAGTGAAAGTAACAAAGACAATGGGGCTCCTAGCAACCACCTGGAAGACCTGGTAGACCAACCAACACTGTCCTCCTTTAGATGAACAGCAGCTTTCATCTCTGAGAGAGGGAACATCAAGTGCTTACTCCTGGCTCAGAGCTGTCTCTGTCCATCCTTTTTCCACTGTGAGAAGACACCCCAATGCCATGGAGGTCTAAAAGGAGGTGTAGCTATTCAAGAAGCTCCTCACTGAGAAAAGGAGACACACACATCCGACAAAGAAACTGCTGGTGTTCTCAGAACAATAGACTGACTGACCACCCCAGAGTCCAGAACCTCAACACCACTGAATGTGTTTGGGGTCATTTGTCGGTGAGAAGAAGCACGCTAAATCAGCAGCTAAGACTGAACTTTGGAGGTTGTGGCTATTTGAGCTGAAAGTGAGTCTCCTGAAAAGAATGGACGCTGTAATGAAGCCAAAGAGTGGACACGCTGACCACTCAATGGCCATTTTACTGGATATTAATGGAAAACGTGGTCTCGGGCTGGGGCACAGTGCTGTACACCATGCGCGTTAATCTATAACTAGGGACACAGAACTACATCCGTTCTCAGGTGAAAGCATATCGAATTTCTTCAAGATTACTCATCTTTCATATGACCTTGTGTTTAGAGGCTGGTGATATGAATGCCCCAGTCCCATAATGACGGGGTCTTATACAGTGGAAATGGAAGGCCAGAGACCAATAAAGCAGTAATGATCGGCTAGCCGTGTCCGAGAGAGACGAGGGCTCTGACAACACCAGTGACAGAGTGATGCAATATTGCCAAGTCATTCCAGACCTGGTCTTCGCGTTTGGCTGATGGAGTGTTATGACTGTCCTGTTCTGTGTTGGGCTGGCTGTGTTAACATTTCCTGTTCTCTGCTAGACGTGATCAGTACGGATGGATGGACAGAGTATATATCTCAATACCTCCCATGCCTCCCAGCCAATCAGAGAAGAGCTCATTCACATATTCATGAGCAAAACAGAACAGTGCAAATGTGCAATACTATCTATCTATCTATCTATCTATCTATCTATCTATCTATCTATCTATCTATCTATCTGTCTATCTGTGTATCTATCTATCTATCTATCTATCTATCTATCTATCTATCTATCTATCTATCTATCTGTCTATCTGTGTATCTATCTATCTATCTATCTATCTATCTATCTATCTATCTATCTATCTATCTATCTATCTATCTGTCTATCTGTCTGTCTGTCTGTCTGTCTGTCTGTCTATCTATCTATCTCTTTAGGAAATACACTGTGGTGAGGACTGTGGCATGCAGGGCGGTGGTGTATGGTGGTGTATGTGGCTGTGGTGTGTGAAGTGGTGGCGTGTGGGGCTGTTGTGCACAGGGTGGCAGTGCGTGGGGGTGGGGTCTGCAGAGCTGTGGTGTGTGTGGCATGCGGGGCTGTGCTGTATGGGGCTGTGGTGTGCGTGGCTGTCCTGTGCGGGACTGTACCATGTGTGGCTGTTGGTGTCGGATGTTGGGAGTGAGCCTGTGCTAGCAGTAGTGTGCAGCAGTGCTGTAATACTCAGTAATGCTACTCTGGAGTCGGGTCATTAGCTGGCTCGAGACTCGGCAGCCTGGTAATCCTTATCAGATCACTGCATGTACATAATCCTTCTCTATAGCGGACGCAAGCAGCGCCAGGGTCCAGCAGTTCTCTAACTGCAGAACACGCAGAAATGCCTGTTCTATCCATACGCAGATATTACTCTCAATATAAATCATGTGTCAATTACCAGGAGCCCATCAGGTAGCTGATGTTTTAAAATCGGCTTTGAAATTCAATAACATCACATTTTCTAATTTGGATTTAACTTTCAATGGGTTGCCTCCTACAAGTGTAAAGAACCTCTGTGGAAACCTTTCTACGGACATGGAGAGGAACCCATTTCATAAGAGCCTAAGGAAAAAACACTGAGAGGAACCATGTCTGAATAGGAGTACCTTTATAACAGCATGAGCAAGAACATCTGAAGGGAACCAAGATTCAAAAGGATATACTCCCAAGAGCATGAATAAGCACCCTGAGAAAAACCAAGACTCAAAAAAAGAAATTCCCTAAGAGCATGAAGAGGACCACTGAGAGGAACCAAGACTGAAAAGGAGAATCTCCTAAAAAGCATGAGAAAGAATCACAGAAAGGAACCAAGACTTAAAATGACAACTACCTTAGAAGCATGAGGACAAACCACCAAGAAGAGCCAAGAATCAAAAGTAGAACCTTTTTCAGAGAATGAGAAATAACTACTGAGAGGGACCAAGACTGAAAATGAAAACCTCCTTAGAAGCATGAAGAAGAGCCTCTAACCAATATTAAACAGGACAACCTCCATAAGACCATGAGGATAAACTGCTAAAAGGAACCAAGACTCAAAAGGACAATCTTCTTAAGAGCATGAAGAAGAACCACTAAAGGGAACCAAGACTCAAAAGGACAATCTCCCTAAAAGCATGAGGAAGAACCACTAAAGGGAACCAAGACTCAAAGGGACAATCTCCTTAAGAGCATGAAGACGAACAACTAAAGGGAACCAAGACTCAAAAGGACAATCTCCTTAAGAGCATGAAGAAGAACCACTAAAGGGAACCAAGACTCAAAAGGACAATCTCCTTAAAAGCATGAGGAAGAACCACTAAAGGGAACCAAGACTCAAAAGGACTATCTCCTTGGGAGCATGAAGAAGAACGGCTGAAAGAAACTACGACTCAAAAGGACAACCTCCATAAGTCCATGAGGATAAACTGCTAAAAGGAACCAAGACTCAAAAGGACAATCTATTTAAGAGCATGAAGAAGAACCACTAAATGGAACCAAGACTCAAAAGGACAATCTCCTTAAGAGCATGAAGAAGAACCACTAAAGGGAACCAAGACTCAAAAGGACAATCTCCCTAAAAGCATGAGGATGAACCACTAAATGGAACCAAGACTCAAAAGGACAATCTCCTTAAGAGCATGAGGAAGAACAACTAAAGGGAACCAAGACTCAAAAGGACAATCTCCCTAAAAGCATGAGGATGAACCACTAAATGGAACCAAGACTCAAAAGGACAATCTCCTTAAGAGCATGAAGAAGAACAACTAAAGGGAACCAAGACTCAAAAGGACAATCTCCCTAAAAGCATGAGGATGAACCACTAAATGGAACCAAGACTCAAAAGGACAATCTCCTTAAGAGCATGAAGAAGAACAACTAAAGGGAACTAACACTCAAAAGGACAATCTCACCTAAAAGCATGAGGAAGAACCACTAAATGGAACCAAGACTCAAAAGGACAATCTCCTTAAGAGCATGAAGAAGAACCACTAAAAAGGAACCAAGACTCAAAAACACAACCACCCTAGAAGCCTAAAGACGAACCACTGAGAGGAACCAGGACTCAAATAGGGAACCTATCTTTCTCTAGGCTGCACAAGGACATACGCAGGACCAGTTTATGGTGGGATGCCGTGTGCGAAGCTATTCAGGGTAATAGAGAACCGGTTTCTTTAACTTCATTACTTCATTAGGTTACGTCTCAGTGCAAGTGGTCCATGACGGTGATGACTAATACAGGAGGCTATTAGTCTGAACTGCAGGTTTCTTAGACATTTGGTGGGCAGATGGTGAATAACGCTTCCAAACTGCAGGTGAAGAGGCACCCAAGATGCATATATTCAATACTCCATCAGTCAGAACACTGACTGACTACATGTTTCATACAGAGGGAGCATAATCAGGCCTGCAGAACCAAGTAGCTGCACCCAGAAGAGTCAACCCACAGGAGTGAAACTTGGTGGGTGGGTTTGAGATGGTGAGATGCAGATGATTCAAGTTTCATTTGATGTAAGCAAGGACAGGCCTTATCGCTTTACCTGACTGACCTAACAGCCGCCATTACAGACATTCAGCGAGAAGTGAAAGCCCTTCATAAGTCATTGTGCCAGCACCGTTGGCAGATGGCCGCACCACACAGGACTACATGCAAGCAAACTGTTATGACGACTGTCCTTAACACCACGTCAACGTCACCAAATACTGGAATGGTGTCGTGACCAGACTGTCATGGAGTGACTCAGAATGACAGCAGGTCATCTTCAGTGACAAGTCCGCTTTTGTCTTGGTGGAGGTGATCAACAAATCCGTGTGTGGAGGCTCCGTGGTCAGATGAATGATTTGTTGTCACACGCCATGTGCCCAGAAGGCCTGGTGTCACTCCACCTCCACCCCTACCGCACCATCTGCAGGAACTGCATGAGAATATTGAAGCTGCATGGGACGGATTATCACAGGACACCATTAGGAACCTCTAAGGCTCCATGCCAAGACGTCTGACATGTTGGTTTAGCAAACATGGTGGTCCGACGCCAAGCTGAGAGACACTACTTCTGTATGTGTAGTTCAGTAAATATTAATCATATCAGTCTAAATGTATCATCTTTTCTTGTTCCTGGTCCCTTTATCTTCCTTCCCAACAGCACTGCACTCCCACACTTCCTTCTGGGTGCAGCTATTGAGTGTATGTGGTTTATCAGTATGTATTCTACATGTATATGTAACTGTATCCTGAATACGTTGTACTTGTTTACGTATCGTAATGGATACAGAACACCTTTAGCACAGTCGGTGTGTATAAGACAGTCCAGAAAGGAGAAGCAGCTCTGTATAAGAACTGCAGACGTTCATACCTGCATGCCTGAGAGTCAGTAGAGATGAACACAGCCCACACATTAGCAGTTCTGGAACAGCGCAGTGCTTCAGCGGGCTGAAACCGGCCCAGTGGATATTGTGGATATTGGATATTAGCTCAGCGTGCATATGCTACCCTGAGAATTGCTAAGAGGTGTTTGATTTTCAAACTTACTGGGGGGATACAATGCACAATTAGTCAGAGATGATCATCTTCACACCTCTCTTCACAGCTAAGCGCTGCACTAATGGACATATGGAAGCGCGCAGCACAGAAAGTCTGTGTGTTTGTAACAGTCCTCCGTGGCCCGCAGTGAGCGCTGTGTGGAACGCAGGAGTGTGATCGGTGGCGTTAAGAAAACTGCTGTCTGCTGGAGTGGACTATATATATATTCATATACAGGGGTTGGACAATGAAACTGAAACACCTGATTTTAGACCACAATCTTTTATTAGTATGGTGTAGGGCCTCCTTTTGCGGCCAATACAGCGTCAGTTCGTCTTGGGAATGACATATACTGCGTCCTGCACAGTGGTCAGAGGGATTTTAAGCCATTCTTCTTGCAGGATAGTGGCCAGGTCACTACGTGATGCTGGTGGAGGTCCTTCTTGGTGGTATGCTGACATTACCCTGGATACCGTGGCTCTTGATACATCACAAAGACTTGCTGTCTTGGTCACAGATGCGCCAGCAAGACGTGCACCAACAGTTTTGAACTCTGGTATGTCCCATAATGCTGTGTGCATTGCAGTATTTTGAGCAGAACTGTGCTCTTACCTGCTAACTGAACCTTCACACTCTGCTCTTACTGGTGCAATGTGCAGTTAATGAAGATTGGCCACCAGGCTGGTCCAATTTAGCCATGAGACCTCCCACACTAAAATGACAGGTGTTTCAGTTTCATTGTCCAACCCCTGAATATCATACACAGTAGTGTGTAGAACCTCCACCACAAGCACCAATAACAGCCATGGTTGGATTTGGCATGGGCTGGACAAGTTTCTGGACGTTCAATGTTCAGACACTTTTGCATCAGAGAATTTGGTGGATGCCTTCCCTGGCACGAGACTGGGATTTTAGCCACTGCTGGTAGACCCGTATGACCGTGCGCTTCCATACACCTGCAGATTCAGCTACTTCCCTCAAACTAGTGTCTTTGGCACGCCCAGATTCAGTCACTCCTTTTAGCCAATCATTAACATCTGCTCTGGAGCCATTTTCCACACATGCAACTAGACATTCAATGCACTGTGCCACCTCTTCTCAGTCTATAGATCGCTCACTCTCCACAGGCATTTATAGCCCCCTCATCCTCATGCAGCGCCATCTAAGTAACTACCACCTTAAACACACAAGGGGACTCGGTTTTTTGAAACTGAAACAACAGACACATAATAGTAAAAGATAAAAGGGGAGAAAATTAAAAGGTACTATAAAGGATTAGATTGTGTTTATAAACTGCATGCTGTATCGGACTGTTCTGCTTCTTTACAGAGAATATAGAAGGGCCGAGGAGGAGAAGACACCCCAGGGTGGGTAACTGCACCTCCTTTGTCAAAGTGGTGGGTTGTGCTGCGTTTGGCCCGTTTCTGCTGTACTGTTGGCGTTTGCATTGTGAGAGTAATGAAGATTAATAAGGTGGATTAGCAGCAGCTCCTCCGCACCTCCACCTGGGTCTAAATCTGCTCTGAAAACGGCAGATCTGTCATCACACCTGTGTATGTGTGTGTGAATGTGCACGTGTGTGTGAGTGTATGCCTGTGTGTGCATGTGTGCGTATGCCTGTGTGTGTGTTTGTGTGTGCTAGTGTGCATGTGTGTGTGTGTGTGTATTCGTGTCTATGTCTTTGTGTTCGCTAGTGTGTCTGTTTGTGTGTGTATGTGTATGTGTGCCTGTGTTTGTATGCAGGTGTGTGTATGCGTGCCTGTATGTGTATGTGTGCTTGTGTGTGTATGCAGGTGTGTGTATGCGTGCCTGTATGTGTATGTGTGCCTGTGTGTGTATGCAGGTGTGTGTATGCGTGCCTGTGTGTGTATGCATGTCTGTGTGTGTCTTTGTGTGCTAGTGTGCATGTTTGTGTGTGTGTGTACATGTGTGTATGTGTATGCATGTCTGTGTGTGTCTTTGTGTGCTAGTGTGTGTGTTTGTGTGTGTTTGTGTGCGTACGTGTGTGTATGTGTGTGTGTGTGTACGTGTGTGTGTACGTGTGCGCTAGTGTGCATGTTTGTGTGTGTGTGTGTGTGTGTGTGTGTACATGTGTGTATGTGTATGCATGTCTGTGTGTGTCTTTGTGTGCTAGTGTGCATGTTTGTGTGTGTGTGTGTGTGCATGTTTGTGTGTGTGTGTGTTTGTGTGTTTGTGTGTTTGTGTGTATGTGTGTGTGTGTGTGTACGTGTGCGCTAGTGTGCATGTTTGTGTGTGTGTGTGTGTACGTACATGTGTGTATGTGTATGCGTGCCTGTGATGCATGTCTGTGTGTGTCTTTGTGTGCTAGTGTGCATGTTTGTGTGTGTGTGTGTGTGTTTGTGTGTGTGTTTGTGTGCGTGTGTGTACGTGTGTATGTGTGTGTGTGTACGTGTGCGCTAGTGTGCATGTTTGTGTGTGTGTGTGTGTGTACGTACATGTGTGTATGTGTATGCGTGCCTGTGTGTGTCTTTGTGTGCTAGTGTGCATGTTTGTGTGTGTGTGTGTTTGTGTGCGTGTGTGTATGTGTGTGTGTGTGTACGTGTGCGCTAGTGTGCATGTTTGTGTGTGCGTGTGTGTGTACGTACATGTGTGTATGTGTATGCGTGCCTGTGATGCATGTCTGTGTGTGTCTTTGTGTGCTAGTGTGCATGTTACTGCAATTGTACTGTTGACTGCTTGTAAAGGCAGTAAGTGCGTTTAACATCTGATTTCAGCTGATGATTATTGATATTTATATTTGAGTTATTATCACCTTTTACAAGTTGGCTGTATAAAGCAGACGGCAAACTGGCAAAGTGGATTGTTTCCTGTTCCTGTATTATTATAATCAAATCATTAAATAATAACATCAGTAATAATAACTAGAGGAGGAATGTTTAACTCAACAAAGCTGTTGCTATGGAATCACAGGTGGATGCTAAGTTGTTGCTAGGCCTGTTGCTATGGAATCACAGGTGGATGCCAAGTTGTTGCGAGGCCTGTTGCTATGGAAACCCATGTGGATGCCAATTGTTGCTAGGCCTGTCGCTATGGAATCCCAGGTGGATGCTAAGATTTTGCTAGGCTGTCGCTATGGAATCCCATGTGGATGTTAAGGTATTGCTGGACTGTTGCTATGGAATCCCACATGGTTGCTAAGGTGTTGCTATGGAATCTCAGACATTTGCCAAGGTTTTGCTTGGATATTGGTATGGATTCTCAGGTGGGTGTTAAAGTGTTGGCTGGCAGCTTGTTGCTATGGTATCCCAGGTGGCGGCTAAGGTGTTGTCAGGCTGTTGCTCTGCAATTCAGGTCATTGTTAAGTTATTTTAAACACTAATTGTGTATGAAATGTGTAAAAGTGTATCTGTATAGAATATGTAACTTATTTACACTTGCAAACAACAACAACATGTAAACAACAAGAAGTAAACAACACCATGTAAATCTGACCAGGGAAGCCTGAGCTTCTGCTTGCGACTGAATAAGCCGAGATGCTGGATATAAAGGGCGCTGCCTCTGACGCAGGCCTATTTGAATAATCTATACGAGGAAGAATTCGAAGCCTCTGTAATCAGTCTTGTAGCTCTGCGCACCACTCGCACATCCGGCTGCTTCCTGTAAAATCCTGTTAAAAGCTCCTGACAGATATACAGGCATGACTACGCCAGTGCGCTAGCAGCGCATTGCATTGATTGCTGAAGTGAACTGTGCAGGCATTAAAACAAACGCTGGGAAGGAAATGAAAAAGGAGGTCAAAAGAGCAAGTGAGGTTAGAGAGAAATGCTATCAATACCCCGCTCCAGAACACAAACACGCCGGCCGCGGGGAGGAGCTGGGAGCGGTGCTGGGAGCGGTGCTGCGATATGTATAGCTGTCCTTCATTACAGGAAATGATGCTTTTGTTTTTTAATTTGGTCTTTCTCTTTCTTCCATGAGCGACGGCACTATGAAAATATCAATGGAAATGTGAAGTGGGCCAGCGGGTGCTGCTTAAGCAGAGGTCTTATTCGTGAAATTGCTATTTTCGGAGCTGGGTCATTTCTCTGTTGGCCTTCATTTCCTCCTCTGTTCTGTTTTTCCACTCAGTCAGCCTCTGATTCTCCGCTTTTCAAACAAATACATCATTGTTTGAGCCACTACAAAGGCCCATATCCCTCATCTTTCCTCCACTTATCATACTTGTGTGGGTTTATGTTCCAAAAATAGTCCTACTATAATTTGTTTTTACATGACCTCCCTTTATGCCTTATGAATAAACAGGCTGTGTTTTTACTGCGCCTGTATGATTGGTATATGTAAATGCACTCTGTTCTGATTGGCTGAACTACATTGAGCCAACTACAAAAAAAAAATAAAAAAAGCAATCCAGGCTGAAACATTCTTTATGACATCAGTGCAAATGGGTGGGGCTTAATTACTAATAATAAGCAGTATATTTGTAAATGTGGTCTTGTTTTTTGTGACATCATAAACACATTGAATTGAAATGGCTGTTTTGGTGGTTTACTTTTCTGTATCTGAACCGTTTGGACTAGGAAATGAACTGTACTGCATCAAAATCCGGCCAATATGAAGATTCTGGAACTGACTGATGGCTAAATTGGTGAAAATCTGATTTACACTTCCCTTAGTTCTCCAAACGTAGTCAAAGTCAGTCAGGAGTCTGCAGTTTGCTTCTTTACTTCTTATCCCAGGAGCTATGATGCTAATGCAGCTAGCTAACAAGTACCCTGCAGGTTACAACAAGCCAAAAAGAAGATAACCATATTGGAATATAATTATTGTTCTACTAAACTCTTCAGTTTAGACATATACATGTCTGTGAAACTAGCTGGAACATCAATAAGATCATATTTCCTTTAGCTAGCTTGATAGCTAGCTTATCTTCCCCTCAGATCCAGTGCATTGCTGTTAGCTAGGGATAATCAGATTGATACCTAAATATCCATACTTCCGATCCTGGAATTCACTTTTGGGAATCAATTCTGGCAAAACAATAACGAAAATAATCATTTTTTTTATTTGGTAGGACTAATGAGTGAGCATTCTTTCTCTATATATTGTTCTATCAAACAAAAAAGATCCCTTAAAATGACGATGTAGCATTGAAACTACTTTTCCTTCCGCCTCATTCCTAAATTAGGCTAAAGCGCTAATTTAAAATCCATTGCTGTTAAAACATTATTAAAGGGATAAATATTATATTATATTATATTATATTATATTATATTATATTATATTATATTATATTATATTATATTATATTATATTATATTATATATACGTATAGTGGTTCCTATCATCACCACTATAAGAGTCTCTGTAGTAAATTCCCCTTAAACTACTTTCTACTTATAACTCTACTTAGAACTCTTTCTACTAAGCCTAACCCTAACCTGTAATTTGTCTAAACATCTGAAAAGCACAGTATATCTGAAGTGAAGGAGGAAACTGTGCAGATTTGATTTTCCGCCATACTATGGCTGTATTCAAAATGGCCCTCTACATACCACTCACACCTTAAATCCGTCTAATAGTAGTGTGTAGTATGTGACCAAACTGAAGCTCTGTAGTGCACTGGAGCTCCCCAGAGGGTGTTCTACTCCAGTCAGAGGTTCTAGTATACACGGGGGGCTATCTTCATGGTGTACTGCATCCCATCATGCACTGCAGCCTCACCAGCTCTCAGCCTGCTTCAGTTAGGGAAAATGGTGGCGGGTAACACTGGGCAGCAAAACGTGGGTGAAATAGCCGAGGGGAGCTAACAGCTAGGCTAAACGTATATCAGGTGAACTGAGCAGCGTTAGCAGCAGCTAGCTCTAAACAGTGGATACAGTAATAACAGCTCTGAGGTAAATGTGAGGTAACTGGTCATGTGACTGTATTAGTATACTACACTGTAGGTCAGAACTTTTTACTGTACTGTATACCACACACAGGGGGCGTATACAGTATGCAGTACATACTACTGTGGTACACGGTGTGCAGTATAGTAGTGTGCTATTTTGAATACAGCCCCTGGGTTTGATGTGTGGGAGGGCTCAGTGCAGATTTTAAATATTTGAAGCGCTATGGAGTGCAGGTGTTTCCCCTCTCTCTGATGGTTTGGGAGCGCTCGAGGGAAAGATTACAGTAACTCTCTCGCTCGCCCACCCGCACGCTGTAAATCTATTCCACCTCCAGTGTCTGAGCTGACCTCCGAGATTTACAGCCGCTCCGCCCGCGCGAGCATCTCAGCAGAGTCGATCCGCCGCACTCTGGCCAATATACAACCCCAGCACTTGTCTTCTAACTGTGCAGGACACTCACTGCGCATCTCCTGCACCACGCTCACGAACTAAGGTTCCACAGAGAAACTTGGAAAGGTTCTTAATGGAACCGACACTGGTCATTGTACACATCATAATACGTGGCATCTTTATTTTTATGGTTCCTTATGAAACCCAAACTACACAGAACCCGTGTACGGCATGTGCAAAACACCCACTGCCCATCTCCAGCACCATGCACACAAGAAGACGTTCTTTAGAAAGCCTTGACTTGGATTTTAGAACACCCAGCAAACTGGTCATTCTGCACAAAGCCTTGTGTGGCAGGTTTACTTTTAAGATTCTTCATGAAACCCAACGGGTCCTTCTAGACAGAACCCTTTATGCCATAGGCAAAACACCCACTGCATATCTCCTGCACCATGCTTATAGGCGAAGGTTCTTCTGAAGGTTCTTCATAGAACCAACACTGGTCATTGTACACATAATAATATGTGGCACCTTTAATTTTAACGGTCCTCATGGAACGTGCTCAGGTCCTTCTACATAGAACCCTATGGCAGGCGCTGAACGCCCACACATCTCCTGCACCACGCTCACAACTAACCAAAACCGACCCTTTTGCACATAACCCTGGGTGCTAAAAAAAAGCGCTAACTGATGTTGAATTCTGGTTCCTCTAGAAATGTTCTGACTGCTGGGTTGCTTAAAGGTGTAAAGTCAATGTAAAGTTGCCTTTGTTCCATTACGATCAAGCACATGACAGTCCGGAACAAGCTTGGTTAGGTTTATCTGAAACCATCACAGTACTCAGCGGAATGTCTGCCTGTCTGTGGTAGCAATGCTGGTCACTATGTGAAGGTGAGACTGTAAGACAGGTGAACTGAAGTCATGTATGGAGCGTGCTGAGACAGCGGAGGTGTATCTCTCTATTTCTCTCTCTATATATTTCTTTTACCAGTATGTCAGTCTGCCTGCCCACCTGTCCATCCGTTCATCCATGTATCTTTTTACTGAACACTTCCTGGCCACTTTATCATAAACCCCTCTATGCAGCCACTTTATCAGAAACCCCTCTGTCCGGCCACTTTTTCAGAAACCCCTCTGTCCAGCCACTTTATCAGAAACCCCTCTATCCAGCCACTTTATCAAAAACCCCTCTGTCCGGCCACTTTATCAGAAACCCCTCTGTCCGGCCACTTTATCAGAAACCCCTCTGTCCAGCCACTTTATCAGAAACCCCTCTATCCAGCCACTTTATCAGAAACCCCTCTATCCAGCCACTTTATCAAACACCCCTCTGTCCGGCCACTTTTTCAGAAACCCCTCTGTCCAGCCACTTTATCAGAAACCCCTCTATCCAGCCACTTTATCAAAAACCCCTCTGTCCGGCCACTTTTTCAGAAACCCCTCTGTCCGGCCACTTTTTCAGAAACCCCTCTGTCCAGCCACTTTATCAGAAACCCCTCTATCCAGCCACTTTATCAGAAACCCCTCTATCCAGCCACTTTATCAAAAACCCCTCTGTCCGGCCACTTTATCAGAAACCCCTCTGTACAGCCACTTTATTAGAAACCCCTCTATCCAGCCACTTTATCAAAAACCCCTCTGTCTGGCCACTTTATCAGAAACCCCTCTGTCCGGCCACTTTATCAGAAACCCCTCTATCTGGCCACTTTATCAGAAACCCCTCTGTCTAGCCACTTTACCAGAAACCCATCTATCCAGACACTTAATCAAACCCCTCTGTCCGACCACTTTATCAAAAACCCCTCTGTCCAGCCACTTTACCAGAAACCCCCTCTGTCTGGCCACTTTATCAGAAACCCCTCTGTAGGCTATACTGTAGCTTATCTGAGGATGAGGTCAGTTTCTGACCACAGAGCTGCTCTTGGCTGGATCTTTCAGGTGGTGCTCCACTGTCTCCTCATCTGCCAGCTTAATAATATGATTAACTCTCATTTCAGAGCCTTCAGTGTCTTTACCAGCTGAGCTGCTGTTCCAGAGCGTCTGACCTCAGGATGTACCTGCAGGGCTCTTTGTGTCCTGCTCGGCTCATCAAGGCCTCCTGCCCGTCATTAATCAGACATAACACTGTTTCCTACACAACATATGGGCTACTGATTCAACCCAAGAGGCGATTAGCAGGAGCACACACAGCCTCTCAAACTCCACCAACAAGAGAGGGAAGCAGAGGGTTCTGGTCTGACTGGTCTCAGGGAAATGTTGCTGGGTCAGTTGATAAGACCTGGAGCTCAGAGTCCACTTTATTAGAAACACCTGCCTTGTACTTCCACTAACTGGCCACTATATTAGAAACATCTGCACCAGGTGCTCTTCTGTAGCAGCAGTACTAAACGAACTTGAGCTTTAACTTGACATTGCTGCTCAGACCTCTGCTGCGACGTCACCAGGGCAGACGCTCTAGCCCCTCCAGTCTTTTGTCCTTTGAATTCAGGGTCACCTGACAGACGTTTAGTCGACCCCGAGCAGATGTTGAGGCCAGGCTCACAGATGTGGCCAAAGTCACCCACCCTTCATAAGTCAACAGGGACATGAGCAGTCACGCCCGAGCAGAGAGTTCCAGCAGCTATTCCTCTGATGCTCCAGGAGATTGCTCTTAATCGAAATCGAAAAAAATAAAGACTGAAATATAAATTAGAAATTTGCATTAATCTGTGTTAATCTGTTGTCCTGATGTTAGTCGAGACTGCTGCAACAAACTTCAGTAATCACAGGTCTTTATATGGAGGAAGTGACATCACACGTGGTCACTGGAGATCCATGTAAGATGTATGGAAATGCCAAGTGTGATCAGCTACACATCACGCTGACGGTTTACGATCAGATCACCCAGACTGGATGTTGACACCGAGGGTGAGCAGGTCCGGCGTGAGTGAGTGTGGATTCGGGGTAGATCCGTTACACGATTGGACCTTTTTTATCCCAGCCAGCGTTTTCTGCTCCTATTGCCCTGGTACCGATACCTGGTATCAGATCGGTCCTGTTCCAGGTTCTCCAGTCTGTCTGTGCCTGTCTGCCAAAACGATCCAACAGGAAATGGCCACTTTAGTAGAAACAGCTACATACTATTTCCACAAACTGGCCACTTTATTAGAAACACCAACCGTCTATTTTTACTCACTGGCCACTTTATTAGAAACACCAACCTTCTGTTTCCACTGACTGGCCACTTTATTAGAAACACCAACCTTCTGTTTCCACTGACTGGCCACTTTATTAGAAACACCAACCTTCTGTTTCCACTGACTGGCCACTTTATTAGAAACACCAACCTTCTGTTTCCACTGACTGGCCACTTTATTGGAAACACCAACCTTCTGTTTCCACTCACTGGCCACTTTAGTGAAACACCAACATTCTGTTTCCACTCACTGGCCACTTTATTAGAAACACCAACCTTCTGTTTCCACTCACTGGCCACTTTATTAGAAACACCAACCTTCTGTTTCCACTCACTGGCCACTTTATTAGAAACACCAACCTTCTGTTTCCACTGACTGCCCACTTTATTAGAAACACCAACCTTCTATTTCCACTGACTGGCCACTTTATTAGAAACACTAACCTTCTATTTCCACTGACTGCCCACTTTATTAGAAACACCCACCGTGTACATCCATTAACTGGCCACTTTATTAGAAACACCAACCTTTTATTTTCACTGACTGGCCACTTTATTAGAAACACCAACCGTCTATTTTCACTTATTGGCCACTTTATCAGAAACACCAACCGTCTATTTTCACTTATTGGCCATTTTATCAGAAACACCAACCGTCTATTTTCACTTACTGGCCACTTTATCAGAAACACTAACTGTCTATTTTCACTTATTGGCCACTTTTTTAGAAACACCACATCTCTTGAGGCTGAAGTTTGAGATCTAATTCTCCGTCACCTCATAAGGTCACATCACAAGGCCAAAGTCGGTCACTAGAGCACGCCAGGAACCTCACAGCCACCATATGCTGCTTCAAGACTTGTTCACAGTGGTGGTGAATGGAGCCAGACGCCCCCCTCTAAACGCTCCCTCACAAAGCTGCCTAATGTCTGGGACGCTGTTTATGTTAGTCTGGAGAAGATTTCAGCCTCCATTCATGGTGTAGAGGTTGTACAGGTGGTACAGGTTCACTGCTGGTTTATATAATCAATAAAGTGTCTATGTGTGTGTAGTAGACATGGTGACCCCTGGATCCCATCACCACCCCTGTAAAGAGTCCGAACTGTGCTGAACCTTCTTCTTTAGGATGCTATGTATTTCACCTGCTGAAAGGACACAACTCCCATGAACCACTGCTGAAGATGGATTAGGAGCCTGGACCAGCTGAAGGAGCCTTTAAAGAGGCTTAAAGGGTTAACACATGGCGTTTGTGCACACCTGCCTGTACTGTCTACATATCGTGGACGTCTCAGCATATTCAAAGTGCATACCGAGGCTTTAACTTGTGACCACTATCATACATTTCCAGTAGAATGTAGGCCTGTAATGTGCATCCATGATGGTGGGACCTTTCCTGACTTGAACAAGACCCCCGAGTGTTGGTCTGAGTGTTTCTGTCCTCAACATCTGCATTAAGGATGATACAGGGAGGAGCTGCTGTCCGTGGTGCTGACTGCAGGGTCACTAACCACATTACAGTATAGGCCTATGCATGCACACTGGCCACTTTACTAGAAACTCCTACCTTCTGTTTTCACTAACTGGCCACTTTATCAGGAACACCTACCCTCTAACTCAACAAACTGGCCACTTTATCAGGAACACCTACCCTCTAACTCAACAAACTGGCCACTTTATTAGAAACACTGACCTTCTAACTCAACAAACTGGCCACTTTATTAGAAACACCGACTGACCTTATAATTCTACAAAACTGGCCAATTTATTAGAAACACAGACCTTCTAACTCAACAAACTGGCCACTTTATTAGAAACACAGACCTTCTAACTCAACAAACTGGCCACTTTATTAGAAACACAGACCTTCTAACTCAACAAACTGGCCACTTTATTAGAAACACTGACCTTCTAGCTCAACAAACTGGCCACTTTATTAGAAACACTGACCTTCTAATTCTACAAACTGGCCAATTTATTAGAAACACAGACCTTCTAACTCAACAAACTGGCCACTTTATTAGAAACACCGACCTTCTAACTCAACAAACTGGCCACTTTATTAGAAACACTGACCTTCTAACTCAACAAACTGGCCACTTTGTTAGAAACACAGACCTTCTAACTCAACAAACTGGCCACTTTAATAGAAACACTGACCTTCTAACTCAACAAACTGGCCACTTTATTAGAAACACTGACCTTCTAACTCAACAAACTGGCCACTTTATTAGAAACACTGACCTTCTAATTCTACAAACTGGCCAATTTATTAGAAACACAGACCTTCTAACTCAACAAACTGGCCACTTTATTAGAAACACTGACCTTCTAACTCAACAAACTGGCCACTTTGTTATAAACACCAACCTTCTAACTCAACAAACTGGCCACTTTATTAGAAACACTGACCTTCTAACTCAACAAACTGGCCACTTTGTTAGAAACACCAACCTTCTAACTCAACAAACTGGCCACTTTATTAGAAATTTCTAACTCAACAAACTGGCCACTTTATTAGAAACACTGACCTTCTAGCTCAACAAACTGGCCACTTTATTAGAAACACTGACCTTCTAATTTTACAAACTGGCCACTTTATTTGAAACACCAACCTAATTCTACAAACTGGCCACTTTATTAGAAACACAAACCTTCTAATTTTACAAACTGGCCACTTTATTAGAAACACCAACCTTCTAATTCTGTTTGCACAAACTGACCACTTTATTAGAAACACCAACCTTCTAATTCTGTTTGCACAAACTGGCCATTTTATCAGAAACACCAACCTTCTAATTCCGTTTGCACAAACTGGCACTTTATTAGAAACAATGACCTTCTGTTTTTAAACTGGCCACTTTATTAGAAACTCAGACCTTCTGTTTTTAAACTGGCCACTTTATTAGAAACTCAGACCTTCTAATTCCACTAACAGGCAACTTTATTGGAAAAAACTACTTTCTGTGTGTTTATATGTATATAGTTCTGCTGTTTCAGACTAAAGTCCACCTTTGTCCAGCTCTGTGGTCAGAAACTGACCCCGATGAAGAACTATAGGTGCATCAACAGATAAGCTGCGATGTGTGTAGGGAGGAGGGAACATCTAACATCTAGAGCTCTCCTGATCCCCTCACTGAGTGAACGCTGCTCGCTGTCCGGGGTGCTGAATGTGGAGTCACTCACTCACAGCTGACGCGGTAACACGTGCACACGTGCTGAGACCGGAGCACCGCCACAAACGTCATCAGGGGTATTAACAAACCCAAAACATCAGAACCAGAATATACATATACCTACAGAGAGAGAGAGAGACCCTCACCTTCCAGGCAACACGTCCTCCACAGGCCGGAGTGGGTCATGACTTCCTCGTTCTTCTTGCTGGTTTCGTTCTCGTTGCTCGTCTTGATCTTGCACACTCCTCTGGAGTACAGCCAGTAGTCCGTGCCCACGGCGATGGTCATGAGGCTGAAGGCGGCAAAGGCGCCCACCGTGGTCAGCAGCATCTGAACGCCGCGGTCAAACACGCCCATGTTCCCGCATTGCACGAAGGGGGGACCCCCTTTCCTCTTCACGTACAGGAAATAAATATTGGAGATTTTGCGCGACCACGCCGAGCCGAGGAAGAAGCGGGAGAGCGCGAAGCGTGTGGAGGAAGAGGAAGAGGAGGAGGAGGAGGAGGAGGAGGAAAGGGGGGGAGGAGGAGGAAGAGGAGGCGGTTGGAGCCTTATGGTTGCGTTTGGGTGAAAGACTATTAAGCCGAGAAACTGATGGAGCCTGTGCGGCTTCGGGTTGAGGAATGACGGGAGGTAGTGGTGGTGGTGGTGGGGGCGGGGGATGGGGGTCTGCTTATTTTTGCACCTGCACTGTCTTATATAACCAGCAATGCCCTAAACAAACCCCCCACCCGCCAAAAACACACTTGCCCTTCGTGAAGCTGCAGCTCCAAACTGCATGCATGAACATCTACATAGCGCGAGCTGGTCGTGGCATTGGAAGACAACAGCAGAGGTGATCGATTGATTGGTTGATTGATTGATTGATCTAGGAGGTAAATATGGACCTAACCGAGCAAAGCCAGCGCGCTGTATATCACCAGGAGACCGGAGGACTAAGCTGCTGGAAAGGAGAGAGTGGAGAGCTTCTCCTCGTGCTCTTTAGAATTCCCAGAATTCCTACCAACGCTAGACTACTGAGCTAATTGCGCGTGAGAGCGCGCGCGCGAGAGAGGGCGCCTTCGACGGCGAGGGGATGTGTGGAGGAGACAAGATGAAAGGAGGAGGTGCGCTCGCGCAGAGAAGCAGAAAAGGACGAACGATAGGATGGACAGTTTAAGCTCCCAAATAAAACGACAGCGACAGGATTCCAGAGCACATCAGTTTTCCAGAAAATATCAAGTGGGATAATGATGATGGTGATGAGAACCGAAACGAACGAGTGCAACGAAAACGTGAGAGAGCGAGAGAGAGCGAGAGAGAGAGAGTGAGAGAGCGAAAGGAAAAGAAAAGAAAGGACGTCAACAGCTTTCAGATCCCCTTTTCCTGAAATTCTGGTCCCCAGATTCCATAGGTGTCTCCTAGCTGTTGGGAAATGTCCTCCAGGAGTGAGGATAGGGGGGCGTGGAGGGTCCGGGAACCATGCAGCCCACCAATCCCACCATCAGGGGCTGAAAGCGAACGGAGAGGCGGGTTGGAGGATGGAGGAGAGTCCTGACTCCCTCTCGTCCCGCGGTTCTCCTCGGCGTTCCTTCTCCACAGCGAGCTTTCTGCACCCGGAGCTGGAGGTTTGCCCCTGCGCCATGAACCGGAGGAGTGTTGCAGGAGGGGACGCAGGATGTGGGAGAGCAGCAGCAACAGCAGCAGCAGGAGTAGGAGGAGAAGAGCAGGAGAGATGTTCTGCCCCAGCACGAGCGGTGTCCACGGTGCAGATAGCGGAGCTGGCTGGGGCTCGTGCTCGCTCCTCGAGTGCAAAATGTGCAGAGGGGCGATGGCGCACTGATCCGCCTCCCAGCGCTGCTGCTCTAACAGGGAGGGAGGGGGGATGCAAGGGGGAGGGGAGGAGCAGGAGGAATGGGGGTGCGGGGCAGAGGGGCGGTGGAGGAGCACAGAGAGACTGATTTAAACTCATTAATGCGCTCCGTGTTAAAAGCACTGACGCACATCATGAAGATGTGGGTTTTATGCCCGTCGCGAGCGTGATCACGCGCGCACATAATACCATGATGCACTGCAGCGCGTGTACTATATAACCCTAACACATTGTGTACACTGTATGTATATAGGAGCACTCTGGTTTTTCCATCTGTTTCTCTGTATACTTTATTCTTCAATGGTCAAGACCCCCGCTGGACCCCCGAGAGGCAGGTATTATGTGTGAGGTAGATCATTCTCAGCACTGCAATGACACTAACGTGCTGGAGGTGGTGTGTTAGTGTGAGTTGTGCTGGTGTGAGTGGATTAGACACAGCAGTACTGCTGGACTAACAATCATCCACCATCCAAAACGGTCCAGCCAACAGCGTCCTGTGGGCAGCGCCCTGTGACCACTGATGAGGTACTAGAGGATGACCAACACTGCACTGTGCAGCAGCAGATGAGCTATCGTCTCTGACTGTGCATCTGCAACGTGGAGCAGCAAGGTAGGAGTGTCTAATAGAGTGGACAGTGAGTGGACACTCCAGCAGCACTACTGTGTCTGATCCTGTGTCACACACCTTCACTAAAAATTCCTCTGTATTGTCCATCCAGCCCTCAGTTCTGTTTGTACAGCCAGGTGAAGAAATCTTTCACGGCACAAAACTAGAAGGCAGGAATTTGTTGATGTTTGTCGCCCCCTGTCTTCCATAACCTGCTGTTGCAGCCTGGAATGCAGTTTAATCAGTGACTGCCTAAGGCTCTCTATATATAAAAGCACAGCTGCGCCCAGAAGGAAGTGTGGGATTGCAGTGCTGTTGGAAAGGAAGATAAAGGTTACCCAGAGCCACACATACAGAAGTAGTGTCTCTCAGTATGGCGTCGGGGCTCCATGTTTGCTAACCCAACATGCCAGACGTCTCGGCATGGAGCTGTAGAGGTTCCTAATGGTGTCCTGTGATAATCCATCCCATGCAGCTTGAATATTCTCACACAGTTCCTGCAGATTGTGTGGTAGGGGTGGAGGTGGGGTGACACCAGGCCTTCTGTGACCACAAACCGTTCATCTTGGCGCTGACCATGGTGCCTCCACGTCCGAATTCGCTGGTCTTCTCAAACGAGAGGAAAGCGGGACTCACCACTAAAGATGACCTGCTAACGTTCTGAGTCACTCCATGGCGGTATGGCACGACACCATTTCAGTCTTTGGTGATGCTGATATGGTGTCAAGGACAGTCGTCGTAACAGTCAGTCAGTCTAATAGGATGGTTCATGCAGGGCATCACTGCTCACGGGATGTCCGCATTTGTGGCTGTTCGGTCACACTGCCCATGTCGGACAATCTGTTGGTTCTCACTCTCTCCCTTACTGGTGGATGCCTTCTATCTACTGCTGCCAACAGTGTGCTATAGTACTATCCACGTGACCAGTATGCCGCGCAGTCTGTCAATAAGACCATCCTGCTTACCGCAGCCCTATGACGTGACCCCTCTCCAACTCTTCCAACTGTTTGATTGCTTCCGAGCTCTTCTCTGAGTTATACCTCACTCGCAAAGGCTGGTACCAACACACAGCACCAGTCAGAACGGAAAGTGCACAACAGGACGACCTTCTATAGTCAGTCAGGTTTAGCACAACCTTGCTTATGTCACATGCGTGGCCGAGTGTGAAACTTACTGCATGTCTCATGATATCAAACCTACCCAGCAAGTCGGCTGATTCTTTCTGAGTGCAGCCATATACCCATGCACAAAGTAAGGCAAGGGCCACAGCGGCAAGCTCCCTCAGAGCAAGAGGAAGAAACCTCGAGAGGAACCAAGACTCCAAAGGGGAACCCATCCCCCTCAGGTCCACAGCAATGTTCAGCAACATGAACAGCAACAGAAGTTTTAATTATATACAGTAATGAATATAGAATAAGCCATACCTGTTAGAGTCCTGTAACAGTAGCAGTAACAGGAAACAGGCCCGAGTGTATGTCACTAGTGTGAAACCAGTGAACCAGTGAAACCAGCGACCACTGTAAGGAGTACTGTACATGTATATATACAGGGGTTGGACAATGAAACTGAAACACCTGGTTTTAGACCACAATCATTTATTAGTATGGTGTAGGGCCTCCTTTTGCGGCCAATACAGCGTCAGTTCATCTTGGGAATGACATATACTGCGTCCTGCACAGTGGTCAGAGGGACTTTAAGCCATTCTTCTTGCAGGATAGTGGCCAGGTCACTACGTGATGCTGGTGGAGGTTTGTCCTTCTTGGTGGTATGCTGACATTACCCTGGATACCGTGGCTCTTGATACATCACAAAGACTTGCTGTCTTGGTCACAGATGCGCCAGCAAGACGTGCACCAACAGTGTGTCCTCTTTTGAACTCTGGTATGTCACCCATAATGTTGTGTGCATTGCAGTATTTTGAGCAGAACTGTGCTCTTACCTGCTAACTGAACCTGCACACTCTGCTCTTACTGGTGCAATGTGCAGTTAATGAAGATTGGCCACCAGGCTGGTCCAATTTAGCCATGAAACCTCCCACACTAAAATGACAGGTGTTTCAGTTTCATTGTCCAACCCCTGTATATATATATATATATAAATTTACGAGACCATATCCAATCAGTTTCTCTAGTTTTACAGTTTCTGGTTTTGTGCTTGACCAAAATGAGTTAATCTGTTTTATACTCTACTCTACTGGAAACATGTCTCCCAAACTCCAGATCAGATATTCTATATTAGATCTGTTTATTTAGAAAATCTCTAATGAGCCTCCAGAAGCCTGTTTATTGAACCATGCTCACTGTGCAGTTCACCCCAGCCACCGCTCACCCGTCTTTTTCTTGAGGTCCTTCTATGGCTGTTAAGTGGCATTCGAATGAGGCGACGCTCATCACGGTCAGTAGAGAGCGGGTTTGGCCCTCTGCCAGTCTGTAGCTGTGTTGTCCTGTGTGTTTGCTGCTTGATCTTGTTTTTATAAATCAGACGCTCACTGTATCTGCCAGTAAAGCTAGAACCCAACCTTCTGTTCCTCACTGAGAACCTGCTGTACATGTGGAGATGCTGATTTAAGAAGAACATGGAGTGGGCTCTTATTTATTTCCAGAGCTGTACATATATATATGTATATATATGATATTATTTACCTGTCATTATTATGATCTGCTGCAGTCTCTATAGGCTGGACTACACTCTGACTGCTGCTAACACTGATGATATTAATAATGCTAATATTGTTGATGTGGTATTCCAGCTCATTCACTCTCACTTCATTTATTCAGCTCAAAATCACACGCCTCGGCCAAACCTAGCGCTGCTGTTTACTCAGGGCTCGCTGGCTGTAATGGAGCTCATGCAGGACTGATTAGTGTGCAGGGACGAGGTGGTCAAACACTCAGTGAACACACAGTGATGGAGACAAACCTGCCAAAGTGCACGCTTACACAGAGCAACTGTTTACTAGGCTTAATTATTCCATAACCGTAACTTAATCAGGTATCAGCAGATATGCTCAAACACTTGCAGCACCTGCTGGTCCAGCGCTTCCTCTGACATGAAGGTTCTGCAGTAACAGCCTCCACTCTGGGAAAGCTTTAGACCAAACACACTGCTGTTAGAACATTGCTGTGAGGATTTGATTGAGTACTTGTGAGGTAAGGTACTGATGCTGGAACATTGCTGTGAGGATTTGATTGAGCATTAGTGAGGCCAGGTGCTGATTTTGGAACATTACTGTGTGGATTTGATTGAGCATTAGTGAGGTCAGGTACTGATGTTGGAACATTACTGTGGGGATTTGATTGAGCATTAGTGAGGTCAGGTACTGATGATGGAACATTACTGTGAGGATTTGATTGAGCATTAGTGAGGTCAGGTGCTGATGCTAGAACATTACTGTGTGGATTTGATTGAGCATTAGTGAGGTCAGGTACTGATGTTGGAACATTACTGTGAGGATTTGATTGAGCATTAGTGAGGTCAGGTACTGATGATGGAACATTACTGTGAGGATTTGATTGAGCATTAGTGAGGTCAGGTGCTGATGCTAGAACATTACTGTGAGGATTTGATTGAGCATTAGTGAGGTCAGGTGCTGATGCTGGAACATTGCTGTGAGGATTTGATTGAGCATTAGTGAGGTCAGGTGCTGATGCTAGAACATTACTGTGAGGATTTGATTGAGCATTAGTGAGGTCAGGTGCTGATGCTGGAACATTACTGTGAGGATTTGATTGAGCATTAGTGAGGTCAGGTGCTGATGCTGGAACATTACTGTGAGGATTTGATTGAGCATTAGTGAGGTCAGGTGCTGATGCTGGAACATTACTGTGAGGATTTGATTGAGCATTAGTGAGGTCAGGTGCTGATGCTGGAACATTGCTGTGAGGATTTGATTGAGCATTAGTGAGGTCAGGTGCTGATGCTGGAACACTGTTGTGAGGATATGATTGAGCATTAGTGAGGTCAGGTGCTGATGCTGAAACATTACTGTGAGGATTTGATTGAGCATTAGTGAGGTCAGGGATTTGTTACTGATTGCTGGAGGATTTCGATTGAGCTAGTGAGGTCAGGTGCTGATTGCTGTGAGAACATTGAGGTCAGTACTGATGTGAGGATTTGATTGAGGTCAGGTGCATTAGTGTGAGGGTCAGGTTCTGATGCTGGAACACTGTTGTGAGGATTTGATTGAGCATTAGTGAGGTCAGGTACTGATGCTGAAACATTACTGTGAGGATTTGATTGAGCATTAGTGAGGTCAGGTACTGATGCTGAAACATTACTGTGAGGATTTGATTGAGCATTAGTGAGGTCAGGTGCTGATGCTGAAACATTACTGTGAGGATTTGATTGAGCATTAGTGAAAATAATACGTTTTGTTCCAACAGCCGCCTGTTTCACCATCAGGGTAAAGAGAGATTGGAAAATAGTCATATGGGAATGTTAAGTGTAATGTAAATAGCCATTTCCGAGACTAAATGTACTCGAAGACCCCCAAATGACTAACAGATACCAATCACAGAACCTGTAAACCTTTTCACCTCCTGGTTTATTCAGCACCGCTGTGGGTTAAGAGCCTACATTCTTTCCACTCCTGCGTGTTTGATTGAGCAAGGGGCCTCAGGTACTGTGATCCGGGTTTTGAGTGACTCTCTAAGGTGATCTGACGCTAAAGGTTCCGAGGATTTTTTTTCAGCATTAGCAGTAGTTATGGCGGACCTACACCAATGAACAAACATAACACACAGTTAGGTGCCACAGGGCTCTTACGCTAGCTAGCTAGCTGACATAGCTAACGCTAGCACTCTGTGACAAGGCCAAAGGGGCTCCTTGATATGGGTTTTATAAACCAACATCTTCACATTCTGGTTTGTTGTGTTTAAAAGAGCAGAGAAAACAGACATGAGCACCCGAGCAGAAGAGCAACCAGATGCTAGACATGATGTCACTTTGATTGCCCATCTAGTAGCCTTACCTTTTACAGATATGATGTTGGGAAGTATAGCTCATCAGCCCTCTACTGGAGTTACTTTACTGTTGGTTTCTGCACCTATATTACTTATTCAGACACCCAATAGGACATCCCCCTTTCTCAAATAGTAACCTCAACTTATTTTATTCATCCTAAGTCCTTCAGGTGCTTTGGGAGCTGCGTTTCCCTCAGTGGGTCCCCTCTGGTGAATTCAGACTTTAGCTGACGTTGGTGACTCACTTGAAAAAGTGGTTTCCACGGCTGTGGTTCTGTCAGGCAGGTCATCAGGTGAGTCATTTAATTGGACTGGTTACACAGGAGTTGCCACAAGCTGACTCCTGTTTCTCCATGCAAGACCTATAGGTGTATCCACATAATAGGTTTTTGGTGCGTTTGCCTGACTTACTGTTGCCTGTTGCCTTCTCCTTGGTATCCTTTACCCACACATGCTCACCTGGAAATAAATGAGCTAGATGGCACTCTCTGTTGGCCTGTTGAAATTCTGTCCCAGCATTTGTCTACTGATTTGTTCTCTGCCATCCAGGTTTTAGCACAGATGGGATAGCTGGAACAGTTGTGCAAAGTTTCCTGCCCATCAGGAGCTCTGCGGGACGGTGACCATTCTTTAAGGCTGTTGCTCAGTAAGCCATTAGTGCAAGGTAAGGATCTTTACTTTTCTTCCACAGAGCCTTAATCGTTCTGACTGCTTGTTCTACTTCACCGTTGCTTTGAGGGAAGAGTGGGCTGGAGGCTACATGATTAAATCCGCAGTCAGAGACGAATTTCTTGAAACATTCAAATGCAAACTGTAACCCGTTATCTGTCTTCTCAGTGTCCGCTATCCCGAGCGAATTTGGACTTGGAGTGGCCTACTACTGCTTCGGATGTTGTGGACGTCAGCTTGGCAGCTTCAAAATATCGTGAGAGCCCCTACCTTTGACCAAGGTCTCTCTGGGAACTCAGATGGCAGACCTCTCAGTCATTTGCTGCAGTTTGAGTGTTAAGGCCAGGCCCCCAAACTGACTGTTTTGTCCCTCATGTATGTTATTTAAAATGTTACCTCTGAGTGAATGAGGTATCACAGTTCTGCTCCTCATGTCAAGTCATTTTGCACTGTAAGCTCTCCGGCAAGAAAGGCTGAAATGTCTGGTCAACTGAAAATCTGTCTGGCCATCTGTTGGTGCTGAATTCTTTCAACTGTCTGAGGACTTCATCTTTCTGATGATGTGTCCTTATCTCGCCCAGGCGTTTTCCTGTTGCCGTCAGACTAGACATTAAAGTTTCAACGTAACGGTTGGCTTCCTCCTCCAGCAGTTCATCACCTTCATTTTCCACTGGAGCCATTTACAAAACATCTGGTGAAGCTGGTAAGGCATCTACCTGCCTTATCTTCTTACCTGCCACATGTGAGACAGTATAGCTGAATTTCATCAGTCTCATGCATAGGTGCCAAATTTCGAGTTTAATGAAATCTCTGGAACCCAGAAAAAGGTTTTTGATCTGTTTCTATATGGAATGTAAGGCCAATTAGACACTCAGAGAATCTCTCACATGCCCACGTGGTGGCAGGAGCTTCCTTCTGAATTTGTGGATATCTTTGTTCAGTGGCACTCAACGCTCTGGAGCGTATGCAACAGGTTGTACATTGCCGCTCTCTTGTTTCTGAAGCAGTAGTTCCTCCTAGTCCATCTGCAGTTTCCGCATTTGCTGTTGTTCCGTTCTCCATGACCACATGTTGGTTGTCCTTAGCGGATCTCTGAGAGGTCTTACCGAAACTTACCGAGATGATTTACCGGTCCTAGAAATCTTCTGACCTCACTCACATTTTTAGGTTCCTGCATACTGGATACAACCCTCACCTTGGCTGGATCTACACTGACCCCCACACCTTCAACAATCTGCCCAAGGAACTTGACTCTGCTTTTGGCAAATTCTCACCCCTTGTTAAGTGTAACCGCTGTGTTTTCCCAAATACCAGCACATCATCTGCCTGGCACAATACTCTGTTAAGTCTTAGCATTTTTGAAAATGTTCTTGGACAGATGAGATGCCGAAAGATAAATGGCTGTAGCTGTATCTGCCAAATGGCATTGTGAATGTTGTAAGGAGGGCTGATTTCTTCGATAGTGGTATTTGCCAGAAGCTTGAATTTGCGTCTAGCTTGGAGAACACTTTAGCTCCTTCCAGCTGCCCAAGTGTGCGTTCCACTGCTGGGAGTATGTGTCTTTCTCTCTTAACTGAGTTATTCAGTCTTATTGGATACACGCAGATTCTGGCGGTGCCATTTACCTTAGCCATGACCAGAAGGGATGTACGCCTTGGTGTTAAAATAGAAAATGGCTTTGCATCTGGTTCCAAAACTATTTCATATTCCCCCTCTAGCCTCCCTAGCCCATTAAAGAGTTAGGGTACTCTTGTTTTACAGCCTCTGTGCTATGTAAACTCACTGTTTCCACTCTTATTACAAGTCCCAGTGCCTTTACTGCTGGACGTCCAAGGAATGGAGTTTTAAGACCTGCCACTACATACTAATCTTGAGTAGTGCATTGGCCATTCTTACTAAGAGTGGCTAAGAATTTCCCTTGTACATGTAGCTGTGACTGCCCTGGTTCTAAAAGGGTTTTGTTTGATTTTTGCAACTGCTCGGCACTGTACATGTCTACAGGTATAAATGTCTTATCTGCTCCAGTATCAATTTTGAATTCAGTTTCTACGTTTTCTCATTTTAATTTCACCAGCCACAGAGCTTCAAAACCATCAGTACTGATAGAACCAGTCCTGGTGGCTCTCTCTGGCAGCACATACTTCTCCAACCGTTTTTTTTCCCCCGGCGGACTCCGGCGTCAATTTTCTTGCAGTAGTTACATGCTGTATCACGGGCTGGACACTCCTGCATGCTGTGAGCTTCTCTCGTTTGCACTGTGACTGACCATTCTGCTTTACTTGGGTGCCTTTTCGCCCTGGTGTGTAATTTTCCTGTCGGTTTTCTTTCCCGCACTCAGTGTCTACCTCTGCGCACACACTTTCCCCCTTAAAATTGTTTCTCAGCATGCCTTCCTGTTTTTTTACCAGTTCGCTCTGGCGAACCCTCAGGACGGGTAATTCTGGGTCCATCTGTAGTTGCTCAGACAGCTTTTTGTCACGAAGCCCCACTACTAGTCTATCTCGATTCATTTTGCTATACAGTTTTCCATAACCACAGTGCTCAGCAGGGCAATACAGCGCTGTGATAAACCTATCAGCTGTCTCGCCCGCTTCCTGCTGTCTTTGGTTAAATTTGGCTCTTTCAAAGATTATATTTCTGTGCACTACAAAGTGGGAATCCAACCTATCCTGTACTTGTTTGTACTCACTTGCTTCTTCTGCTGTTAGCCGCAGTGAAGCTAACACGTCCTCAGCCTCCTCCCCTTATTGTGTAGATTAGTGTGTTAATCTGTTTTTTTCCCCAGCTGTAGATCCAGACCCACTACATGGAATCTTTCAAATCATGTAACCCATTTTGGCAATTTCTCTTGTCGGCTGAATTTTTTTTAGGTGGGGGAATCTAAAAACGTTCCATTTTGTTTTTCTGTGTGAGCAGAACTGAAATTAGCCAGAGCACCGTATAAATCCTGCTGACTGTGCAGTTAAATTTCTGCCTGGTAAGGCAATTTCAGTCTACTCACTTCTTACAGAGGGCTTTTCCTGGTTTAAACCTGTGTCTGGTGGGTATTTTAAAATAAAAATCTACTGTCCTCATCTACACCCCAGTGTGTGGTATACAGTAGAGTAACACGTTCTGACCTACAGTGTAGTATACCAACACAGTCACATGACCAGTTACCTCACATTTACCTCAGAGCTGTTATTACTGTATCCACTGTTTAGAGCTAGCTGCTGCTAACGCTGCTCAGTTCACCTGTAATAGGATTAGCCTAGCTGTTAGCTCCCCTTGGCTATTTCACTCTAAAACTGATCCTCTAAAGCGAGTTCATCTTTCATTCATCTTCAGGCCTGTATATTTTAACCTTCTGAGGCTCATACTGATAAAAACATACCCCACTACAATCACTACACCCACATTTTGCATTTGGCTCCCCAGTGTTACCCACCGCCATTTTCTCTGGCTGAAGCAGGCTGAGAGATGGTCAGGCTGCGGTGCATGATGGGATGAGAAGATCACTTCCCCAGTATACTAGAAACTGACTGGAGTAAAACACCACCTGGGTATCTTCAGTGCACTACAGATCTTTAGTTTGGTCACATACTACATACTACTATTAGGTACATTTAGTACACGAGTAGTATGTAGTATATTTCAAATACAGCCTGTGTGTTTTTTATTGGTGTAACAACTATAACTCAGCTTTTCACATGCAGACTCTCCTCTCTTTCCCATCACAAGAAAAAGAGCTAGAACAATAACTGAGTAGCTTATAGACATGAAAGTGAACTTGGCATGACTTAACAAACGGATAAACAGGACCGTTTTGGGACATACAGCCACTCAAACATAAAAAGAGGCTTGTGGAGGGCAGGCATCTATAAAAGCCAGGAATAATGTAGATCATTGGCAGAGTTGTTTCTGAGCAGCTGATTCCAAATTCCAGATCATTAAAAAAGTATAAATATGTATGCTACATTCCACCAAGATACATTGCAGTGAAGATGCTTTATACAGGTTTGGGAGAACACAGATTCTCTTAGACAGTGCTTGTGGAAGCAGTGTACTCACAAAGGCTTGTCAGCAGGTGGCAGTATTAGCTAGGTCTTTGTATTCGGCTGGCACTGTTAGAGAGAGATGCCGTTCGACCAGACACTGCTACAGAGAGCTGCCATTCAACCAGAGCTGCTATTCATCCAGGCACTGTTGACCAGACACTGGGACAGAGTGCTGCTATTCGACCAAACACTGTTAGAGAGCGCGCTCCTTCATCTAGGCACTGTTAGAAGGGCTGCCATTTGACCAGACATGTTTAGAGAGCGCCATTCGACCAGACACTGGTACAGAGAGCTGCCATTTGACCAGACACTGTTAGAGAGAGCTGCTATACAACCAGATACTGTTAAAGAGAGGTGCCATTCAACCAGAGCCGTCATTCATCCAGGCACTATAAGAGAGAGCTGGTATTTGACCAGACACTATTAGAGAGAGCTGCCATTTGACCAGACACTGTTAGAGAGAGCTGCTATACAACCAGATACTGTTAAAGAGAGGTGCCATTCAACCAGAGCTGTCATTCATCCAGACACTATTAGAGAGAGCTGCCATTTGACCAGGCACTGTTAGAGGAAACTGCCATTGGACCACATTAAATAAAAATGTTTATTGTCACATCACGTTTACACTGGTGTGAAGGTGAGTGAACATTTAGGCTCTCAGGTATGAAATCCCCAGCAGTACTTAAATATATATCTGCAGGTATAGACGTGCTACTTGTAAACTGCAGACTGATGGTGAAAGTAAGAATGTGAATTGTCTATGGAAATCACTGTAATGATACTTATGGACTTAAAGGTGGCAGTTCGGTTCCCATATCAGGTGGTGATGGAGCCCGTGTTGAATGTTCTGTGGGTGTGGGCGTTCATGTCAAACCTTTTCAGCCATCTGAGGTGAAAAAGGGGCTACTGTCCAAAAGACCATGTGTTAGAAAGACCAAGAACCAGGCAAGACCATATTTAAATAATGTTGAGACTCAGACAAGACCAAGTCCAAATGATGTTTAGACCAAATGAGGCCAAGACGGAAACAAAACCGAGACCAAATGAACTTTAGACAGAGACAAGACCAAGGCCAAAGAAGGTCAAGATAGAGACATGGCAGAATCCGAATGATGTTTAGACCAAGACAAGACCAAGACCAAATGAGGTCAAGACCAAGACAAGATCGAGTCCTAATGATGTTGAGACAGAGACAAGACCAAATTAGGTCAAGGCCGAGACAAAGCTGAGTCTAAATTATGTTGAGAGTGAGTCAAGACCAAAACAAACAGAGTGCGTATGATGTCAGAACTAAGACAACAACAAATTCAAATCATGTCAACACAAATTATGTCAGGACAAAGACAAGACAAGAGTGCAAATGATGTTTAAACCAAGACCAAATAAGGACAAGACCAAGACAAGCCTAAGTCTAAATGATGTTTAGACCAAGACCAAAGGAAGTCAAAACAGGGACAAGACCAATTCCAAATGAGGTCAAGATCGAGACATGATCAAGACCAAATGGGGACAAGACCAAGACAAGCTTGAGTCTAAATGATGTCTAGACCAAGACAACACCAAAGGGGTTCCAGACAGGGACAAGACCAAGTCCAAATGATGTTGAGACCGAGACAAGATCAAGTCCAACTGAGACAGAGACAAGACCAAGACTGAATTAGATCAAGACCAATACAAGGCTGAGTGACCAAGTCCAAGTCCAAATGATGTTTAGACCAAGACAAGAGAGAGTCTAAATATGGTACTTCCCATTGGAAGTCCCATACTGGGATTCTTTTCAACGTGCCCCCTCCCGTAGACGACACCTCTGATCTTATGCCTTTATCATAAACCTGGTTATAAAGCCCTGGCTGATTATTATTCATGATCCTGACCGTCCACTGCACATAGGATAAATCACCCATACTGTAAACACAGAACGCATCCTTGTTGATTCTCCTAGCACGCTGCTAGTGGCCCACGCACATGGTCCCTGGGCGGAAGGCCAAACGCCGCCCATGCCTTGGGGGGGAGGAAAAAGCGCGCGCTGACAAAGCCAAGGCGTGCAAAAGCAGGGAGCAGCAGCCATGCACAGTCTGGCTGTGTGCATGTGGATCTTCACCCTCTGCGCCGCTGCAGAGTTCTCCTCCAGGTCCGAGCTGGAGTACGAGTTCGGCGACTACAGGGGCAGATGGTGCCTCGACGAGCAAGGCTTCGTGTATGCCATCGGGGAGGTGTACCAGCCCAGCCCCGCTGCATGCCCCTGCACGTGCACGGAGGACGGACCTGTATGCTTCCGGCCCAAGTGCCCACGCATTCACCCCCGGTGCACACGCGTCCGCTACAGAGCCTGCTGCCCCGTGTGTGAGGCCGTCAGCAAGGTGTGCGTGTACGGAGGGAAGACTTACAGACTACTCGAGGAGTTTAAGGTGAGTTGCTGATTTTGTTTATTGTATGTGCTATATGCAGATTTCTGTGTTACATATGCACATATATCCTAATGTATTTACTAATATGTACATATATTGGCATTTATTCAAATATCCCAAAAATGCCAGTCAAATATAGTGCATATTTGGCACACACATTTTAATACGGGCAGATACACTCACTGAGCACTGAATGAGGTGGAGGGTCATTGTCAGCAGTCCAGTGATACTGACACGGCATGGTATATTTCATATTTTTAAAAAAAAGTTGAATATAGTGTTCATAATAACATCGTTACTGTTTAAAAAAGTAGGGGAAAAAGAATTTGGCCAAAATATAATTCTATTAAATCATGATTATGGCCTGGTGTGCATCTACACTTATACCCTATAGAGCAAGTGTCTACAAATCTGAACCTTGGATCCAGTTTTCAATTCTGGACTTCCATCTTCCGGTCCTTGGTAGGTGTGGCACTTTGTGGATGGTCAGTTGCATAAACTGATCCCCTAACTACCAGCATGAGCAGAATCCAGGACTGGAAACTGACTCGAGGCGCAGATTTGAAGAGCTGAGCTCTAGAGAATGTTTGGCTTCATGTTAAACGTAGACTAGCTCGGCAGTGTTTATCAGCAGTTTGAATCCATCGGTGGAACAACATTCTCCGTTCTTTCTCTAAACGACTGTCTACACTCATTAGATGTGAATCAGAGATGGACCGATCAGTGTTGTGATGCAGCTCACCGATTGTCTTTGCCTTTGCCTTTGGAGGGCGGGGCTGGACTGTTAAGCTACATTCACAGTGTCATTCCACATGTCGTTGTGGTAAACAGCTAGTATGAAAACATTGGGATGCTGACTGCGTTACTGGTGTAAATGGATGATGATTAGCAGAGAGCTTTATCAGTGTAGGTGGTTTACTTGAGGTGGAGAAAGGCAGGCGGAGCTCTGTACTGTTTTAGCTTTACAGTAAACAGCATTTAGCAGATGCTCTCGTCCAGAACGACTTACAAAGGCACTTAGCTCCAGACCTAGCAGTACCTAGCCAGTGCTCTTTTCCAGAAAGCAGATCATGAGTTAATGGCAGCATGAGTGCAACACAGTGCATTTCTATATACTTAGATTAGTGCTGACTTAAGTACTTCACACAGAGGTGGCCTTTAGTCAGAGTTGAAGACTGTCTGAGAGAGTCCGCGATTTAGACAGCCACTAGAAGTTCACTCAGGTCAAGCCAAGCTGTATTTAAAGTTCAGAGGTCTCAAGGCAGAGATGGACCCTTATCCATTGCCATAACGTGGAGAGGGACTGGTCTGTTCTTGGCCTTGTAGTTTTAGACAGAACATGGCTAATATTTTCAGTGGCCGAGAAGTGCAAAATAAATTAATATTTAAAAAAAAAAAAAAAACTCAATTTACAAGATGTGAAACTCTCTAACCAGTACCGAACCAGTTTTACACACTGTGAATTCTGACGAAAAGGGGAGGTCTACCACAAAGGATGTGCTTGTTGTCGACCCTTGTCAATCAAACTGTTTGGCGGTGGTAGAGTGAGTGGAGTTTGGGATGATGGCAATGCTAAAGCATGTTTTGTCCGATTTGTGCTAAGCTACAGCTAGCTGGTTATCCACTACAGCTAACGTGATAGCCCACTTCCTTTCATTAACATTTTCAAGTCCACATGGTGTAGACATCGCCTGCTCGTCTCTTTCTCCCTTCTGCTATAAAACTATAAAGACCTTCCACAGGAAAAACGAAAGCGTGCCAGCTGGCTAAAATTCTACCACCTCGGACAGTTTAATTGACAAGGGTCCACAAGAACCCTACCCTGTTAGACCTACCCTTCCGGCAGAATTCAGTATGTAAAACTGTTTCACGTTTTGGAAATTCGTTTTCAGGTTTGTAATTTTGTTTTCTTGAATGTAAATTTGTTTTTATTGTTGTAATTCTCTTTCATGAAACGCTCATTTGTTTTCTCGGCCAACGTACCTATGCTGTATGATCTGCTAAGATGATTGGCTAAGCTAAAGAAATGATTTTATGTTTGAGCAGATGATACTGATACACAGCCGATTGATCCTTCCACCTCCAGTTTGAATACACGGCCACGTCAGCTTGATAATCTTTACATTTGCTGATGAGTGATGTTTCAGAGACTGTGCTCACTGTGTTTGGGATTCTGTGTAGTTGTCCCGATGTGAGAAGTGCCGCTGTGAGGCTAACAGGGAGGTGTACTGCAGCGTATCCGGATGCCCTGCCCTGCACTGTGTGGATCCTACGTATGAACCCAACCACTGCTGTCCCGTGTGCAAGAACGGTGAGCATTGCACAAACACATATGTTCTCAAATGTAAAAGTACCGGGCACTAAGTACAGAGTGGCTCTTCCTGTACGCTTATCTTCCCACTAGGCACTTAGTATTGAGCATATATCTCAGTCACATGGCTTTGTGCACTATCCCTCGTAGAGAATTGATTATTGCGCAAGAACCGAGTGGCGCAATGGAAAAACAGTGATTCAATGGAACTGCTCAATAGGCCGTTTACTACCAACCTGCTCACCCGAAATAGAAACCAGCCCGCAGCCTGCTGGGATAGCAGGGGTAGTGTGGGCCATGGGACAGTCCATGACAACAGAAGGCACGAGGGGGAACAGATTGGGTATGTGTGTGCGTGGGTGTTGGGATGTGTGTTTACAGTAGCCTATGGTCAGTCAAAGAAGTATTTGTTTATTTGGCTTGTGGTGCCTTGAAACAGGACAGGAAAGAGAGTTTATACGGTACTCGGTTTCTCAGTAAGTGTCCTTCTATCAGCTGGAACCCTGTAGAACACTCAAACCTGATGAGTCTAAGAACGTGTTGTTTTCTGTACCGTTATGAACATGTAGCTAGTTTATGTCCCTGCGCTCCACAGAGTCACCCTTTTTGCACAGAAAGACCCCTGGTTCTTGGAACTGGTTCTATTCAAGCTTTTTAGAACCTTGGTCCTATTCAGTTAACCAGTCTGCAGTTGCACCAGTTTTTATTTGGACCAAGGAACATCAATGGATATGACATTAACGTCAACAGAGGGCGCTGCACAGTGGTAGTAAACAGTAGTACCAAGATGGCGGCGCGTATAGATTCCCTGCAAGCTTTGGGACCGGTGTTCCAGATGCTTGCTCATATCCAGAAAGCACAGATCAACTTCTGCTGATAAGAAGACATAGAAGAGGTTCTCCAGCAGACCACTGGGAGCCATTGTGGCCTTCTACTTCCTCAACAACTGACACGGTCATGAATGTCATCACAGTTCATGCTAAAGAACTCTTCTTGGATTTCAGCTGGGAACACACTTTGGTGGAAATGCACCGAAGGGTTCAGAATGAGGTGCTCAGAACCGGAACAGAACGTGTTCCATATTGGTGGATAGAACTATAATTGTGTTAGGCCCGTACCACCAGCAGCTCATGGTTGACCTTACAGGAGCAGAAGAGATGTGTCTCGCCAGTAAATGAGACACACACATGAGACAAAACATTTTCAGCTCAGTGTAATTCCTTCCTTGATGTGTTCCATCATCTCAATTGTCATCTAGGGTTGCCAATAGTCAAGGTGACCTTAACCTTTTTTCAAGGGCGATTTTTTTAGGCAGGAATAGGAACAGGCACCTTAACTCAAGTCTTACCAAGAGGCACCACGCCATCTAACACACAATGTAGAGTGATATGGGAAGGTTGTTTGGTTTGCAGGCAAAACATGCTATCCCTCCAGTTCCTACACCAACTGGAGGGATAGCATGTTTCGAGATTCAAGGATCGGGTATCAGTAGTAGGAAAAAAGTGTTATCAGTGCACAGTGTGACTTTGGATTAAATAGGTATATGCAAGTTAGGGCTGCCCTCTAGAAGCTGACAAGTCGAATCGTCAGTCGGAGACCCTTTAAGTCAACTGAGAGCCTTCAAGTCAACTGACAACAGTGACAAATTTTTTTATTGTAAAACAGACAAAGCTTCCTAAAATGCACAAGAACTGTAAGAATGTAAAAAGACATTTTAATAATGATTAAAAGGGGAATAATAAATATATATGTAAGTTCTAGCTGGGCTGTGACGCATGCTTGCTAAAAAATTAAATCCACGTGACGGCGTGCGCTGGCGGTTGTTTTCTTGAATGTAAATTTGTTTTTATTGTTGTAATTCTCTTTCACGAAACACTCATTTGTTTTCTCGGCTACCGTACATATGCCGTATGATCTGCTTCCAGGATTGGCTAAGCTAGAGAAGAATTGTATGTTTGAGCTGAAAGTCAGATGATACTAATACACAGCCAATTGATCCACGTGATGGCGTGCGCTGGCGGTTCACCGTTGGAGGAAGCTAAAGCCGTGAAGCTGAGAAACACGGGGGGAACGATGTCTCAGAGAAAGTCTGGAGGAGCTTTTGAAGAAGAGAATCTGAACAGATTAAACCTAATTCAGTCAGACATCGAACACTGATTCAAACAAGTGAGCTGACTTTCGTTTTAGACATAACGGCTGTTTGCGGTGAAGGGGAAACAGACCGGAGACGTTTGTTTTATTATAACTCCATTATTTTAGAACCTATATTACAGATATTTATATTAACTCATCTACAGTTGAGATTATCTTTATTTAAAGATAAGTACAGTCATTTAATACGCCTCCCGATAAACGAGAGATAATTATTTCAGCGCGGGGAATATAATAATAAACGGTTTCAGGTCTACCATTCTTCTTTTCATCTAAAATAATTTAAATATGGACTAATCTGGTTTTATTTAGCAGTTCATTATTTATGAGAGATGAAAGACGAAGGGTCCTGCTACTGAAGAAGCTGTTAGAAGTGAGATTAAAAGACTATAAGCTATAAGCACTAATGTTTAGCATAAATACGAGCTGCTGCCCGACGCTGTATCCTGTAATTAAATCAGGCTCCAGTTCAGATCGATCATCATACGCCACGTCTCTTTCAGTTCAGAAACATGTTTCTGTGACTCTGCTGACTTTCTAAATGAGGAGGACGTCAGATCTGAAACGTATGCAGACTGATTTACTGATTACTAGAAAATGTACATGGAAAAACATGAACGAATCGTCTAATCGTCGGCCAGGACGGGCGAATCTGATTCGACTGACAAAATTCTGAGTCGGGTACAGTCCTGATGCAAGCGTTGCTACTTGGTGGAGTTAAGGTAAGCTCACCGGACAAGACATTAGTCACCTGTGACTGAACCATACCTAACAGTGCGTAGTACCTCCACAGGCACCAATAACAGCTGTGATTGAGTTTGGGTATGGACTGGCCAAGTTTATGGATTTAGGCCACATCAATGTTCAGACACTCTTTCATCAGTGAATTGGTCAGCTGGTCCGGATTTGGTGGATGCCTTTCCTGAAGTATTACTAGTTGTTCCAGGTAGTTCCCACAGACTTTTAACAAGATTAAAATCCGGGAATTTTGCAGACCATTACAGATGTGTGAAGGCTGCTGAATGGGCATCATGTCAATGAGTCTTGTGAACATGGTAACTGTCATCTTGTCATACCAGGATAGGAAGGTTATGTTTCTCAGTAAGATAGCTAAAGGCAAAACCTGGTTGTCTGACAGCTGACCATTCCCACATACTTAACACACCTCCCTGAACATCACAGAGACGCTCATGTTTGTGTAGGGAGCTAATCAATTGGTTCCATCTCCTGCTGACCATATGGATAGTGTTTCTTCCATTTGGATCTTCCTGGTTCTTGGCTTGTTCATGATTCCTGGCCATTGCCAAATCTTGCCAACAGTTGCCTGCAGGGCAAGACATGAGGTCTTCCTTTATGCTCCACTAACCAGATGTTTGGGTGTTTTCCCCCAAGGGCCGAACTGCTTCGCTGGAAACCGCATCATCCTGGCCGGAGAGCGGGTGGAGATCGATGAGCGCACGGTCTGTTTCTGCACTTACCGTGACGGCACATGGCAGACTCAGCCTCACGCCACCTGCGAGCCGCTCCAGCAGCCAGACGAGGAAGACTCGTCCAAGCAGATGGAGGAGCGCGAGAGGGAGAGGGAAAGGGAGAGAGAGAAGGAGAGAGAGAGGGAGCTGCTGCCCAGGCTGGATGTCATCCCATGACGACGGGGGCTCTCCGGACAGGCCAGGAGAGAAGCAGGAGGTGAGGCAGGCGTTCGCAGCCTGGGTACACACAACCTGCGCTGGGTCTGACTGCCAACACTGACCTCTTCCACCCTCCCCAGAGCTGAGACACCTGCTGAAGCCATGCGCTATACATCCAGAAATATCCAGACACCTGCCCAACTGACATTTTTTCCATTATCAAGGGATTTAAAGAAGCCCTGCATTTAAACACATGCTTTGTAAATCGTTAATCCCTGTTTTGGATGACTAATGACTTGGGTCAAACGTGTTAGCACAGCAACTCTTTAGGACTCAGACATGCTTCTCAGTGGTTATAAATGACTAATGTCTTAAAGCCTAGCATGGTCCACTGTACTAAAGTGTGACTAGCTGATAGCGATAACTACAGGACATGCATGCACTAGTTTAGCTGATGCAGTTAGGAATCTAGCAGTTAGTAGAAGGCTCAGTAGTTAGCGTTATATTGTAGTGTCAGTATAGAGTAAGACATGGGGCGGCCATGAGTCCGCTGCGGGAACGTTTGATTAGCAGAAGGGCCCCACAGACACACCACTAGTCGCCACCCATAAGCTTCACCCCACTCCTCCAGTCCACACAGAACAACACGTACTCATGCACGCAGCTGCAAACCAACAAACAGTAACGTTAGCCACATTGCATCCTCTCCTTGGAGCCAGCGGCAGACAGTAGCGCATCAACCATCACCGTCAACCCACAAGCACAAGCACCTCTTCATTCCAAGCGGCCCCAGTCCTTGCCGTGTACTCATAGCCGCTGCAGATCCTCGTTCCCAAGCACACTGCATTAAGCCCCACATAGCTGGGATCGATGGCAGCCACAATGGTGCTTCACCCCGCTGCCTTTCACCAGCCATCATCTCTGGCAAGAATGGCACTTGGGAGTCTCGAGTGGCATTCCTGCACTTGAGTCTCACAGTGCCGTCCTCACCGTCAAGCCTTGCAGCAGCGTGTGTGCTGTCACAGTCTGTTGCTGGGCTCTGCCTTGCTCACCACTCATTCTTTGAAGCACTGTTCCACTGGAGACAAATGAGGTGGGGGAGGTGCTATCACACCTCTGACACCATCGTAGCATCAGCTACACAGCTACAACAGCAGTAGCGGGTCGCTACAGAATATAAACTGCTGAGGCTAAGGGTGTGTCTCAAAGAGCTCCCTGGGTAATTCTCTGGGAATGAGGTTTTCTAGGGTGTCAGATTATAGAACCAGAAGTCATTCATTCTAAATTAGCTATGCTTCCTGATTGGACACAGCGTCACGTCTCCAGCTCAGCTTTTAAAATCTCATAAAACATGTTTAATGTCTTTTTTTTAAATATAGCAACATCAATTTTCTACTAGCCATAATCTTTGTGCAGCCTGTTAGCTACTCAGCTAACCAGTTGTATTAACTCTCTGATTTGGATTCATTCACTGTGTATGTTTCATGTGCACCTAATAATCATCACCGGATGTCGGCAGTCATCTGATTATTAAAGCAGTCCAACTTAGATCGGAATAAGGCCTAGCAATCCGATAAGAAGAGCTGGAGCTCAGTAATCAGGTTTCTCAGTGCATGTGGACCCTTACTCTGATTTCTTTCCTTGTTCTCAGTCTGTGCATGTGCCAAAACAGAGACTAGTACCGGAAATAAGCAAGCAGTGCTTAACGCAGCGACCACCCAATGTCAATAAACTCTTTTGGGGTGACTCTAAACTACATGATTGACGAAATTTAAATGTTCTTCATCTTCTAGATGATGTGTGTTCTTATTTTCAGACTTGTGCTGGTCAGCCATAACATTAACACCACTTCTTGTCCATCTTATCAGCTCCACTGACCATATAGCTGGGTTGGTCCTCCTCTAGTCCTTAATCAGTGGTCATAGGATGCTGCCCAGAGGAAGCTGCCCCCAGGATGGTGCCTCCAGGACACTGTTGTGCTGGAAAGTTTTGGTCCAGTCCAGCAGTGATCATGAGGTGTCCAGCAGCACTCCTGTGTCTCATCCTCTTTCACCAGCACAACACACATTAACACATCCCTACCATGTCAATGTCTGAATCTACCATATGAGTGCTGAGAATGATCCACCACCCACATAATACCTGCTCTGTGGTGGTCCTGTGGGGGTCCTGACCATTGAAGAACAGGGTAATAAAGTATACAGAGAAACAGATGAACTACAGTCTGGAGCTGTAGAGCTACAGAGGGCTCCTATATGCTCAGCGGAGCTGATAATATGGACAGTGAGTGTAGATACAAGGAGGTGGTGTTAGTGTTATGGCTGCTCTGTGTGTTTATGTGTTCAGTTTTTGTGCAGTAGCTTTATTTCTTGGCGTGTGTGCTGTATTATTTCTTTGGGCTCTTTATATAAAAAATACTAAACTGATTCCACACAGATCCATTCTGCACTGGACTGTCCGGGTCTCTGTGTGGGTGGTGTGGTCAGAGGCTCCTGGGCACCGGCCTCGTCAGTCCCGATTTGTTATTGGTCCAGATTTGTCATTGGCAGCATGTGTTATTGTTTATCTAGAGAAGAAACAGACGCAGGATGCTGTTATCAGGGTTTGTTCCGTCTGCTGTTGACATCAGCTCACGTTGCCCTCTACTGCCCCCACAGTTCATCCTGGTATTGCATCCGGCCACAGTGTTGAGTCTGGGCACAGGTATATACCACAACCCTCAGGCTCTAGAACAGGGGTGCCCACACTTTCTGGCTGGGGGTGTTGGGGTGGTTTGGTGGTGTGGTGAATGTGTACAGATATGCATAATAAGATTACTATACTGTATATTGAATATGTATACATTTGCATATATCTGAAAGCTATTCAGAGCAGGGGTTTGGTGTGAGATGGTTCAGATGTTCTTTACAGTGGTGAAGTGGTGGTGATGAGAACCACGGTTCTCCATGTCTACAACACACATATAGACCACCATCTAAACCACCAATAAACCTACACATGTCTATATAGTAATAAGTTTTTTGGGACTATTTTTTTTTTACCTCACAGAGCCCTACAGCATGTATCCCTCCACCATGAATGGAGTTTGGCTGGAATCTTCTCCAGACTATCATAAACAGCATCTCAGACATCAGGCAGTGTATTCATAACTATCTCATGTAGTAACTTTCTGTGAGGGAGCTTTTAGCGGGGCACGTCTGGTTCTATTCACCACCACTGTGAAGTCAGACACTGAATGACCCTGATTATGTTCTAATCGGGGGTCTGGACACTTTTGGATACTGTACCAAATTCATGATCATGCATTTGCTCTGACTGCACTCTGCCATGTTTATTACTGGAGATAAATGCATTACTGCATCTACCAGGACTCACCTGGCAACTTTCCAACCACTCTGAACTGAATAAAGCATGTCTGGGGACCATTCTGTAGCCTACACTGTGTGCTATTAGGAAGGAAGATAAAGGTTACCAGGAACAATAAATGATGATACATTTAGACTGATATGATCAATATTTATTGAGCTACACATACAGAAGTAGTGTATCTTAGTGTGGCTTAGGGCTGCCATGTTTGCTAACCCAGCATGCCAGGCTAGGCATGGAGTTGTAAAGTCTGCTAATGGTGTCCTGTCCCATGCAACTTCAATATTCTCACACAGCTCCTGCAGATTGTGTGGTGGAGGTGGAGTGACGCCAGGCCTTCTGGACATGTGACAACAAACGGTTCATCTTGGCGTTGACCACTGTGCCTCCACAGACGGATTTGTTGGTCATCTCCACCACGACAGAAGCGGGACTCGTCACTGAAGATGACCCGCTTCCATTCTAAATCACTCCATGACAGTCTGGCACCACACCATTGCAGTCTTTGGTGACTCTGATGTGGTGCTAGAGACAGTCGTGGTAACGGTCTGTGTGCATGCAGTCCTGGGTGGTGCAGTCGTCTGCCAATGGTGCTGGCACTAACAGGATGACTCATGGAGGACATCACTGCTCGCTCTTGGGTCAGCCAGGTACAGAGATAAGGCCCGTCCTTGCTTATATGAAATGTGAATCATTAGAATGTCTCACAATGTCAAGCGACCTACTGAATTCCATTCCTGTTGATTGATTCCTGCCTGTGCAGCTATTTGTGCAGCTGTTGTTTGATGCTGAGTGTATATGCTGTACGTTATTGTGTTGTAGCCACCAGAGGGAGAATGTTCAGTGGGATGGAAGAAGTGTCCCGTCTCTATGTATAACCTTGTTCCAGTGCTTTCATTAATGGAGGAATTTCCCATTTCTACAAAATCCAGAGAATTCTGTATTCTGGCTGTATGAGTGTCTCTCCTAGGTTTGATGGAATTAGAGCTGGAATACGGTTCCTCAAAGGGCTTGTCCTTCTCAGACAGACATAAAGCTCCTCTACAGCAACTAACTCAGGTCTTCTTGTGTTTATGAGTGTCTGCATTGGCATGCATGCAGAACTGCTTTTTGTCAGTATCACAGCAGTGTGGTTCTCATGAATAAAGCTCCTTAATCTAGCACATGGTTCATGTTAAGCTCATTTCCTCCATTACCTACACTCAGACAGGTGGGTCTTCATAAAGAAAGGCGCTTTAGTAAAGAGCTAGGCTCTATTCAGATGCTTAAATGGTTCTTTGCATGGTGAGATTGTTCTTCAGATAGAAGAACCACATACAACACATTCTCCATCAACCTGAAGACCTGTTTTATCATGGAAAGAACACTTTAAGTATGAAAAGTATGAAAGTATGAAAAATAATAATAATAATTATTATTATTATTGTTGTTTTGTTGTTGTTGTTGTTTTGTTATTATTATTATTGTTATTATTATTATTATTATTATTATTATTATTATTATTATTATTATTATTATACTGCCATTATTATTATTATATGCAATACAAAAGATTATTGGAAAATTGTTTCTTTCTTGTACAGCTGCAAGGATTTTAATTATGAATTGAATATTGTGACATTATTAGAATATTCAAATATTCCACAATATGCTTATTTTAATAATCATTTAAAAGTCCCATATGCCGCAGAGCAATCTATAGTAATATGGGAATATTGTTACAGTCTGTGGCTTGTCCAGGATGTTCCTGGCATCCATCCATTGAATGCTGGGATAGGATAGGACCCCCCAGTGCCCCAGAATGATAACGTAGCCTGTGTAGGAAACATTGTGTGCCTAAAACAGGACATTTTAAAGTCATCGTTTCTGTGATGTCACAAATACCCCAGGCGTATAACATGCATCCAGCTATTTAGCCTACAGGGTTTAGGCCTTGGATTGATTAGCCATTTATGCTAACGTTATAATAAGTATTTCACATGGAGGATAAAAATGAATGAATGAAGGAATAAGGCCTAATGTTGAAAATAATAAAACTAATTAAAATGGAAATAAATGAAATAAGGAGTAGCACAAAAAAACCCCAGTAAATAAATAAATAATTAAATAAGCGTCAGAAAATACTTATTTATTTTGGTTTTTCTTTTCTTTACTCTTCTGTTATTTATTTATGTATATATATATATATATATATATATATATAATAAATTGATTAAACAGCAACAGAAATCGGAGCTTTTAGGTTGCGCATGCGCAGTTGGACACTGCGCTTTACTCCTCCACCGGCAGAGGCCGCCACAGCGGGCGGCGCTGAAATGTGAGCTCGCGGGCGTCATTTCCCAGCGTTCCTTCTCCTCCTTCCTTTCTCTTCCTCAGCCGCGATGTCTAAGAGAGGTGAGCGAGACTGACTCCGAAATCTACTTTAATCCTGCAAATCCGACACATTTAGACAAACTAAAAACACTCTTATCACAACATAAAGACCCACTAGGTCGGATTCTGTGGGTTTTGGTCTTCCGCGAGTTTTAAAACCGAATAAAATACTGTTTGTATGTTCTGGCGCTAATGGAGGAATTTGACTCCGGTGTTCGGCCGTCTTTGCGAAGCGGCTCCTACTGTTTGAGCTCTGAACACGCAGTGTGCAGCAGCTCATGGGTTGGCTTTATTCGTATAAGTGCTGAATTAAAACACGTACGGTTTTATATCGGTGTTCAAACGAGTAGCTAGCAGAGAAGCTAATACAGTGCTAGCCAGGCTAAACTAGCCGAGCAGCGTTCAGGTTAGTGGAAGTGTTTGTAGGTGGATTCTGCTTAAGAAGGTTATGGCCTGTTCAACGTTAGCTTCACTGAAGTAGCCATGTGTCTGTGTGTCAGGTACAGGGCGTCATGAGTTTCCTCTATTCAAGTTAACAGCACGTCTGCTGTGGTGTTCTGGGGAGACAGACATGTGAGGTGGAGAAGATCTAGGCTGCCTGAGCATCCAGCTTAAGTCCTTTGGAGCGATGTTTAATGTAGTGTAAATGGGATATGCCATTCAGGGTTGGTTTGGTGTGTGTGATGGTACGGACCAGGGAACCCACATGTTTCTGGGTTTGTGTTCTGATGGATCTGCAGGTCTCTGCTGTGGATGTTATGGTGGTTGAAGGCCATAGTCTGTTAATACATCACGAGGCAATGTCTCAGGTAGGGAGGGCAGCATGATGATGGAGGTAAAGACCTTGTGTTGTATGTTTTGTGTGGTATGTCACAGGAAACATGTGGACCTGTGAGAGCATGGGAACTGTGGGTTTTCCTTTTTTGCTGTTTTTCTTCAGTTTGTGTTTTTTAACTGTTTAAATAGGTTTGACACATCTATTGGCTTTTGCATGCACCAAAGCAAACCCTTGTGTACATGGTATATGGTGTCTTGGCTTATGTCTCTACCCAATGAACCAGTTGCTGAGACTTGTAGGGTTGATGGGTTTTGGTAGTTCATTCAAATTAAGGCTTGGTTCCTGCCAACCCTGCTCGTCGCTCTCTCTTCAGTGGCACAGAAGCAGATTTACATCAGTATTAAGTAAAAAGGTTGTAGGGTTAAAATGTGTCGCACGTCACATGATGTGCCAATTCCTTGATCTACTTATCTGTGGCTTTGGCAGGGTCCTTGAGAGTGGAGCGTGAGACCACTCTGATTGATAGTCTTATATAACAGTTGAACTGTATATGCTATTGAGCCTAGTAGTGGGATTTGTGAATATGCTAGGTTGCCAGATTGTTGGGCACATCTACATTTCCTCCATCAGAAATGCCTACTGTCTACTTTCTCAGTGATTAACATTTAAGAGTTTGATCGTGCATGAATGACTAAATATTCTTGGTCTCTTTCAGGACGTGGTGGGTCATCTGGAGCCAAGTTCCGCATCTCACTGGGTCTCCCAGTGGGAGCGGTCATCAACTGTGCTGACAACACAGGTATGGCATCCCGATTCTTTGATTTAAAAGTCTTGTCGACCGTGTTTTTGTTGCACATGTGTGGTAATGATATAACGAACTGAGCATTAGATGGCAACCGTTAATGTTGCCCTTTTGGACATGCACTTGGTCTAACACCTTTATTAATTTTTAGTCTTGGTTGTATGCATTGCCTTGATGTTGGGTACTCCTTCTCAAAAGCACTTGCTTTGTCTGCTCAGTGGCCGAGTGAGTTGTCGTGGAAGGAAATATTAAGTCCCATTGCTTTTGGGTGAGATGGCAGCGTTACTGTCAGTACTGTTCAATCTCAATCCGTGATGGGACAATTTAATATTAAGCTATTAAATGGGTGTAGTTAAAAACTGCTTATAAACTTGCAAGTTTGGTTGCCGTAATGTATCTTTTTCTTGGTTAAATCATCTTCAGATTGTTGTAATAAACTGAAATAAGCATGGAAGTTTGAAATGTCAGCAACTGATCTGTATTCTTCTCTGGTAGGTGCCAAGAACCTGTACATCATCTCTGTCAAAGGCATCAAGGGTCGTCTGAACAGGCTCCCTGCCGCAGGTGTGGGTGACATGGTTATGGCCACTGTGAAGAAAGGCAAACCAGAGCTCAGGAAAAAGGGTATGTGTGCTCTGGCTTATGGCCAGAGTTCTCTTTGTTTCACAACTACTGGGAAGAAGAGTGTTGAGCTGAGATTTTAGTGGTCCTGCACCAGTTGTATTGTTAACTCCAGGTGACCATGATGTTCTTAAGTCTGGAACTGTTCCCCACATGGGTGCTACTGGGGTGGGGAGGATATTGATGCGCATAATTCATATGTATAGTAATGGTTTTGGTTCCGTACAGTTGCACCTGGAAGTGTGCCTCAGGATAACATGGAAATGTTGTTGTAGCATTTAGCTTTACCAAATCTGTTCATGCCGTTTTCCGAATCAGGTTTACTGGCCAAGTATGTTGACCTACACAAGGAATTTGGTTTGGAGAGTTTCAGTTTGCTGACAGTCCAATATACACAGCTCCTTCTTTAAAGCACTTGCTTTGTCTGCTCAGTGGCTGAGTGAGTTGTCGTGGAAGGGAATAGTGAAGCCCATTGCTTTTGGGTGAGATGGCAGCGTTAACCGTGCTGTTCAATCTCAATCGGTGATGGAACAATATATAAACACAATATGCAAGCAATAAACACTATGAACAAATGTACAGTTTACTGTTACAAACACAGTATATGGTAGTGCAGCACCACTAATATGCAAGTATGAAGTTGTTGTGTGTACTTGTAAACTGGTATGTATCTTAATGGCTAGCATTAACCCAAGGGCAGTATGGCAAGAATGCGGCCAGCTTGGTACATCAATGTTGACATTAGCTCATGTCATGGTGGCTATTAGCTAACATAGCTTGTATTCTAATGTTAACTTTGGGTGAACACTAGCTAAAATAAGATGCATATCCGTTTAACACCATAAGTGTGATGTTGCAGCCCGGCTGCATAATTTGTCATTTTGAAAATGTACTTGTGTCTACTGCACCGTAGCTCTGCAGATATCAGACTTCCCAAGTTTGACCATGCTAGATTAGGTATATAGGTGCAAGTTGTGCTACAGAACGATAGTGTTATGCCTCAAGTAGTAACTATTAAGAGTCTCAGACATACTAAACATTTTTTTTAAGTTTGTTCAAAAGATTTTAGTTCCTCTAATGAGGTGGGATCATCTATTCACATTTTCACATCAGACTAATCGTATGATCCTTCAACTAATTCATGGCCCCCAGTGTTTGAGAAACAGATTTCTGTGGCAACTTGTAACGGAGAAGTAAACCTGTGATCTTGTGTTGCAGTGCATCCTGCGGTGGTGATACGACAGCGGAAGTCGTACCGGCGAAAAGACGGCGTGTTCTTATACTTTGAAGACAATGCGGGGGTCATAGTGAATAACAAGGGGGAAATGAAAGGTGAGTTGGTCTGTGTGTGTGTGGAGTTTCCTTCTTTAAAGCACTTGCTTTGTCTGCTCAGTGGCTGAGTGAGTTGTCGTGGAAGGGAATAGTGAAGCCCATTGCTTTTGGGTGAGATGGCAGCGTTAACCGTACTGTTCAATCTCAATCGGTGATGGAACAATTTCAATATTAATGTCTCAATATTTGTTCAATGTACTTACGAAGGCGTGTACACTGGTGACTGAGAAATGGACACCAACCATTTTCAACATAGTCTGCTGTGTCTGGATTGCACAGTCAGTTACCACAGTCGGTGTTTACTTCAAACAAACGTTGTTATGAGCCAATGTGTTGGCGAAATACGGCAGCACACTTCACTGGGTACCCTCTGTACGTTGGTCAGAGTATGCTTCCTGTGGCAGTTATTCACCATTACTTGTTTTCTCCTTGCCAGGCTCGGCCATCACAGGACCCGTAGCCAAGGAATGCGCCGACCTGTGGCCCAGGATTGCTTCAAACGCTGGGAGCATTGCATAAGTTCCAACTTGGCTTCACATTTTCAATAAAATATTGATAAAGTCTGTCGTCGTGTCAGACTGGTTCTTCTGAAGGCAGCAGTGCCCTCAGTTTACAGAGTACTATGAAACGGCTAGGAGCTGTCTGATGGCTAACTGGCTGTGAATTAAAGATGTTCACTGTAGAAACACAAAGGTGTGTGTGTGTGTGGTTACAAACCTGCTTCTGTACAGCTGGATAACCTTGGTGTGCATCCGGGGGGAACAGCCATCTGTGTAGTCCAAGGAACCTTTCTGTGCAGTTTAGTGGTTGAAGGCGTAAACAGTAATTCAGAGAGGTTTGGTGCGAGACGCTGAGGTATGGTGAGACCTATTTATGATGGGATGTTAATGTGACAATGTTTTGCTGAATTCTGGCGGGAACATGGTCACCAGGTAAGTTAGGCTAAGTGGGACAGAGAGGATGACTATATACTCCCTCACTCTGGGCAGTGTAGGTACGTATAAAGGCTTTACTGCAAGGTCCTAAAACTCTCCCTAATTAGTTCTACTCAGGGCTTGCCATCTCAGCATGAGGAGTGTATCTGAGCTAGTAACCCCATACTACGTCTTTCCCTCCCTCTAAGTCAAGCCGCACCTGTCTAAATCTGGAACCAACCATTCAGCTTAATGGGGGTGTGCTGTCTTATAAAACCAAAAAGAAACGTTTGGGTTGCACTTTTTAATAGTCAATACTTTCTCAGTGCACACATTAGCTGTCTGACTTCACTCCTCCCATGAGACTACTCACTAGAGTGAGTTCAAAGTGCTTTGCGCCCATTTTTAGGGAACATGCTAAACCATCAACAACAGTAGTAATAGGTAATACAAGGTACTTCATCACATCTTAAATCAAGGTTGTGACATGCTGTTTCATTGTGCAATAGTAAATAATTACGAAATGCCATTTCATTATATGGTGCTAAATCATTAAGATGTGCTTTAATTGAGATATTAAATCATAAAGATTTCATGTGAAGATATGAAGTCAAGTATGTGCATAGTTGTGAAAGAACGTTATTTATTTATTTACATATTTTATGAGGTAAATGAGATGCCAGATCAGATGTAAAAGATGAGATGCTAAGTAATGAGATTCTATATCCTAATGGAGATACTAGCCATAATTAAGTTGCTATTGTGTAAAACGTCTTTTACAATACGTTTAAGAAAATACCGAAACCAATAATAGTCTTATAAATAACTGTAACAAAATAAAGCATAATGCATTGAATTATGAATTTTATATATATATATATATATATATATATATATATATATATATGTGTGTGTGTGTGTGTGTGTGTGTGTTAATAGTAAATAAAAAGAATTATTCAGAAGATAAAGTTATTAGTATAAGAATAATAGCTAGACAGTCCTGGCCAAAAATTGTAACACAAGTTTTCATTTACACGCGCCAAGGGGTAGTTTCAGGCAACCTGGCAACCCTCCCTAGCAGTTACTATAGCTACGAGTTTGTTTACGAGTGGGGATCCAGCCTAGTCCTGCGGTAAAGGGGATTACTACAGGTGGTCTGGAATGGAGAGCGGACAGGTGATAGACTTCTCGGCCCTGGAGAGAGAGCTGCGGGCCGCTGTGGAGGCTGATAAGAAATACCAGCGAGAAAACGAGGCCAAGTTCCGCGCCGTCCACCAGAAAGTCGCCACGTACGAGGAGTTCCGGTAAAAACGGGCTTATATTAAAAACGTTTCAGGCCATATAACTACCTAAACTACACAGCTACACGCCCGTGCAGTAGGTACTGTGGGCGAGGCTAAAGTTCTTATTCCAATTGTCCGTTCCACCTTAAATGGTCCTCAATTTAAGGCGGAACGGGCAATTCAAACGAGCCGACCTCCGGAACTGCTAGGCCAGTTAAGGTGGAACGATAGGTTCAAACGAGTCGATCTCTGAAACTTCTGCAGCACTTAAGGTGGATTGGAAAATTCACACAAGCTGACCTCCTGAACTGCTGTACAATTTAAGGTGGGTCAAAAACGTCTAACGGGCCAACCTCATTTAAGGTAGACCGGGGGACATTCCTCAGGCGGCAGAATGGAACTGCTGCGTCATTTAAGGTGGACCGGAGAATTCCAACGAGCCAATCTCATCCTTGTATAAATGACAAGACCTACAGTACAAACTGTTACGTGTGTGTTTGCAATGGGAACCCCACTTCTATTCATTCTGAACCGGTATGCTATGTTATTAGGGACATAGTGTTGGCATCCAACCTGAAGCCCTTGGACAAAAAGGATAAAGCCGATGCTCCCCGGAAGCAGCCATGGAATTCAGTGGCTGCAGCTTGTAAGGAGAAAACAGGGCCCACACCTGAGATGGTGCAGGTGAGTCTAATGATGACATCGTTATAAGTATTACTATTAGTAGTATTAGTAGAGCTACATATACAGAGACATTAGCGGACACAAATTAGCGGACGCTCAAAATTACCGATATTTTATCTATGTGAGCAGTAGATTTCCGTCTATCACACTCTCATAGTGTAAAAAGGTTTGCGAATCCTGCATGGTCAGTGCTCAGTAACACGCTTTGGCAGTAAATGCTGGAAATCAACACCACATGCTGCATCTGCAAAGCCACCAGCATTGTGGATGGCCCCATCCATCCCTCACACTGACTTTTTTCACTGCTGCTGTCTTTGCAAACGCTTTGTTCCTCAAGTGATCAGGTTTTTAAACTCACAAGGACTGATCTGGAGGAACGTAATTTCACTCCACTGTGTAGTTGTGCATGGATGGAATGACAATAAAAGCCTCTTGGCTTGACTTCAGAGGTCGTGGTACATGTGGTATTTTGAGGTCTATCCACAGATTTTGGATGGTTAGGTCAGGGGGGACTGTGAGGACCATGACAGACCCTTCAGCTTGCTCCTCTTGCTCCTCAATGTGGATTTTGAGGTGTGTTTAGGATCATTATCCTTGTTTCACCTTTAGCTTTTTTTACAGGTGGAGTGATCTTTGTTCCTAGAATTTGCTGATATTTCATAGAAACTTCTTCCTCCTACAAATGAAGTGTTCAAACGTACCTTCGGTCATTGCGGCCAAAATGTTTGCAGGGCTCAAAATGCATCTGGCTTGTTTAGATGTTCTCCTGTAAACCTCTGACGCTGAAATTTGTGGTGATGAAACAGGACTCTTCCATGAAGGTTATATTAGCCCAGGTGTTGCTGCAGAGTAAATCAGTTCAGCACTACTCCAGTTCAGTCTGCTGGATATTCCTGAAGCACCGCTCCAGTTCAGTCTGCTGGATATTCCTGAAGCACCGCTCCAGTTCAGGCTGCTGCATATTCCTGAAGCACCACTCCAGTTCAGTCTGCTGGATATTCCTGAAGCACCACTCCAGTTCAGTCTGCTGGATATTCCTGAAGCACCACTCCAGTTCAGTCTGCTGGATATTCCTGAAGCACCACTCCAGTTCAGTCTGCTGGATATTCCTAAAGCACCACTCCAGTGCTGGATATTCCTAAAAGTCTTCTACAGTCAAACCAGAGTTTTGATTTGCCTATCTATCAATCACACAAGCTGTTCTTTCTGAAAGTTTTCTTGTTATTCTGGACTTCAGCCGGACCTCCATTGTTCCTGTTAACTGCCATTGCTTAATTACATTAGGAACTGAGGAACCGACTGCCTGAAAACGCCATCTCATCATAGCATCTCTTGTTCTCTTAACTTCATGCCATTTGGAGCTCCGTTCATCTTCTTCTCACTTAGCAACTCACAGTAGCACAACCTTTGACCAGGGGTATCCAGACTATTGCATGCCACTGTATATAATAAGGTATATAAATGATATTTAATAGGGTTATTATTCCTCTGTTTATTAATGCATGTATATATTTGTGTTTGTCCTTTACAGACTACGCTGACTGACTTCCAGCCAAAGACTGCGTCAGAGTTCGTGCGTGACTGGCGCAGGCTTCAGGGAGGCTCGCAGGAGAAGTACAGCCTCCTCCTCCGGCTGGGTGGGGATGTTTTGCAGGGCCTCTTCAGTGCAGAGGTGGGCTTTGGTCTTCTGGGAGACTTCTTGGTCATCCTCTCTCAGTGCCTCCAGCCGGGGGACGAGGCAGCCATGATCGGAGTGTTGGAAGGTCTCTCGAAAACTGGACGCTTTGGCCTCAACGTGACCCTCCTGAGCCAAACTGAGCAAGAAGCATGTAAGAGTCTGTTCCACAGGCTGCGGGATACAGTCGAAGGACACTGCCCACCTTATCAAAAGTCCTCTGTGAATACTGAGGCATCGGAAACACTGCATCCTGTGACCAGGCCTGCAGGAAAGCTCAAATATCTGATGGCAATGTATGGCATTTGTGGGACTGGATCATAAACATGGGCTTCATGACAAATGACTGATTTCATGTATACCATTTACAGTCACTACAGGTACAAAATCTGAGTTCAGACAGCTCTGAGTTAAGTTTGATTAACATAGTTTGCTTGATTGATTGATTGATTGATTGACCGGAGGTACAAACCACTCATACATGAATTTTTTTTTGGACACAAAAGTCTACTGTCATACATTCACATATAAACTGAATCATGCCTTAACACATTATCTGGAAATGCTGTGTGTGCTTTTTGAGAATACAGCCTGTAAACTTTACAACTGTAAACATTTACACAGCCTAAAATATTACGAATACAACCACTTAGTAATAAACACAGATCCAAAAGTGAGAAACAACTGTCAGAAATGCGTAACTGGAGTCACAGGCATACCGCATTGAGTAGAGGACCAATCGATTCGGCACCGCGCCCAACTTACCCAACAAATGAAAATCAGAATATCCGAATAGATGGCTTCAGCATTAATATTTACTATGAATTATTCAGTATGGTGATGAAATAGTTATCAGATTTACAGTACATCACAGTTAAAGTGTTGATGGTTAGTATTACCATTTCAGGTTTGAGGTATCATTAAAAAGCATCAAATGCTGTACAGCATCAACCAAAATTAGTAACAGAGTCCCAGGTGCAGGTGCCCAGCGTGCGACATGAGTTTGCTTTGTCAGGGGAAACATAGTGGAAGGCACTGATGCTGAACTTACAGTTCAGAGTTGGGGGAGTCGGACCTGGGACATGACAAACACTAATAAACAGTGGTGGACGAAGTACACAAACCATGTACATCACCAAGGTAAAACATTCCTCCAGCAAAAAGTAAAAGTCCTCACTTTAGACCTTCAATGGGGTTTTTTGGGTGAAGAGACTGTAGTGTCTCTCAGTCCACTAGTCTTTAATAGAAGCTCATTAATTAGTCTGACACTGAGGTCTATTCAAATGATCCTTAGCACAGAACACTGAAGGGGAACGGGTTCCATTAGCTAGAACTATAAATAATGTTTTGCAAACAAGCAGAGTGTCGGTTTTAGATTTATTTGCAACTTACAAGTTGAATAACAGCTTTAAACAGGATCACAAATGAGTTGTCCTTTACTGTGCTGCATCTGTAGGTCTCTGTTCATGAAGATAAACTAGCCAAAACTAATTTACCATAAAAGGATGCTAAGAATCCACGAACAAGCTTCATTTTGACACGTGTCACGCCTGCGTCACGTGTCCGCCATCCTCCAACCACGTCCCGTTTTCCAGAGCCTCGTGCCCTGAATTCTAATACGCACACACCCGTCACCAATCCGTCTGTTTGTTTATACACCCCTCCCTCACGCTCACTCACTGCGTACCGAGCGGTTTTCCCTGATCTCCTGGTTAACTAGACTGGATTTCAACTCTGTTCTGATTCTCTGGTTTGCTCTTCTTGCTTATCCCCTTTGGTACTTTTGCTGGTTGGTTGGTTTACATGGCGCCTGCTGCCCGATGTCGCTTGCTTTTCGCTCAGCGCGCGTCACAATCTGTGTGTCCATCCTTACAACATGTTACGGTTTTACGCGCATGTAAGCCGAAAGGAACGACAATATTTGAATAAAGTAGTGGAGTAAAAAGATAGAGATATTAGACTATAAAAATGAGGTGCAGTTAAAGCAAAAAGTCACCCAGAAATGGAAATACTTCAGTAAAGTACAGAGACACGAAATATACTACCGTAACCATTGGGGTACATGCACACAGTGGTGGTGACGTATTTCCGCTAAAATCTCAGCCAGCTCAGCCACTTCCGCTATCCACACTGTTGTGTTGAGTTTAGGGAAGTTTGAGCTTAAGAAGTTTAAGTTTCAGCGAACTGACAGCGCTACAGCTGAACATTGCTGTGTACCTTTATGTCAGGCCTCCAGTAAGTACAACATAGTACTTAGTTTTCATACGTTTCCCTCCGATGCGGAAAATCGGCATAAATGGATTGTTGCTATCCGGAGGGAGAACTTCACAGTCACTCCGCATACCCGCGTGTGTAGCCGGCATTTCAAGAAAGAGGGTGTGCGTGAACCAGAGTCCAAGTCAGGACGGCGACTGTTACCGAAGGGAGCGATGCCGATGTTGTTTGAGAGGAACAATTTCCCCGTTCCACTTTCAAGACCGGGGGTTTGTGAGAGGAGAAAACGACCGACAGAGGATGACACACCTGTCAAGGAGGCTGATACACTCCCCGGGGACCACGACTACGCTTCGGCTCCAGATTCCGCTGCTGTCTGATTAAAATTCGTTTCCTGATTATAAATATACAGAGCTATAACAAAAATGAAAATATGGTATAAAGGTTTTTGTAAAAGTGTAATTTTATATTAATCAGAAAGTTTATTGTTTGAATTTAATTATTAAAAGTGAACTTCCATGATATTTGATTTTTTTTGATGTGGTACTGTATGTATCACTACGTTAGCATTGGTTAGTAAACAAACAGTTTAGCCAAGGGCTAATATTACAAGACCGAATCTTACCTTCATAATTGTGGACGTAGCTTGAAATGTAGATTTTGAAGCCCTTCTCTTTCATTGTTGCTGACGTCTGACACGATGTCTGAATAATACGAGTGACGTCGTTGACCGTAACCCTGGGCAAATCCTGAAGCGAGCGAGTGAAAAACGCCATAGCTGCGCTGTTTACTAGCAAGACAGGAAGTGATGAAGCTGGCTGACTCGGAATGCAGAAGAGAGTGTGCATATAGGCTATTACAGTTACTAGTTACTGTCCACCACTGCTAGCTCGGGTGATTTCTGTTGCAATGCCTGGCAACCTAATTAGAGCGCGGGAGACCAGCAGAGGTGACATGACAAACTACAGTGGTTACTGTTCAGAGCTCCCGATCATCAAGTTTGATTACTATAGACTGAATCGCTGCAGCAGGTACCGTATACTACGGTGGCCGAGAAATAAAAAAACAAACCTAAATTACAAACAAAAAACAAAGATACTACAAAAAATGAAATTTAAAAAAGCTAATTTATTTCAGAAAACAAAATTAAAAATTACACCCATTTATTTATTCACTCATCTTTTTATTTAAAATTACAATTTACAAGATATGAAACACTTTTACAGCTCACTCTGTAAGCCCTCAGCGCTTTAGAGAATTCAGAATTACGGGTGCCGCTTAATTGTTCACATAAAATTGCTGTAGGATGCTGGTGAATTTCTGAATTTAAAATATGCCAGTGAAACCAGGGTCATGTTTAATAATATTGTACTTAATGATTTTGAAGAACTGGTGAAATGTAGCATATGACTCAGTTCATGGATGTCCATCACTACAATCTAAAGTTCCTAATAACATCATAATGCCAGACACCATCGCTGTGGTTACAGCTACCACACAATAGAACACTAACACGTCAGCATTCTACTCGGCCACTTCACTGAACAGAGACGCTGAAATGTTTCACTGGACAGTGTTTCTCCTGTCTGTTTGGACACTGTGCCTGCCATTATCAAGAGCCTACCAGGCCCCTGAAGACAAGGAGGACATCTTCACCACCAGAGCATGTCCTGCATTCCTCGTCTTTGACAGCGCAGCCTTCCTGGCTGATATGACCATAGAGTTGCCCTGCCGCTGTAAGCCAGAGGAGGCCCTCTCGGTAGTGTGGTACTACCAAAAATACCTAGGCACACGGGACATCAGGGTGCTCACTGACTTTGCCGGCACGTCCATTGTGGATTCAGCCAAAGTTGGTAGAGACTTGGATCTGCGTGAACGCTTTTCCATCCGTTTGTTCAGCCTTATTGTCTTCAGGGTGCAGGAGGACGACTCCGGGCACTATATCTGCGGCACGGCTTCGGGGGAATTCTTCTATGGCTACAATGTGGACGTCCAGGTGGTCCGTCAAGTGTTTTTTACTTGGGCGCACATTGAGAGAAGCGCTTCAGAAGCTGAGGGCAACCCGAACAAGCCTTTCCAGGTGTTCACCAGTTACTGGCCATGGTCCGTGTGCGATCGCTGTGGCCTGAAAGGCGAACAGACGCGAGTTGGACTTTGCTACGTCATGAGTGAATACCTCCAGGTGAGATATCTTCGCAAGTCGAGCAATGTGACCTCCTGCGGTTCCTCTGCGGTACCTCTAAGCTTTGGGCTAGCTAACAGCGACTATGGAGCACAGCTTGTGGTGAGACATTGCCATACTCCTTGCCCGCCAGCAGCTGTTAGCCCAGAGAAAAAGGCCCTGCTGGACTTCCTTGGTTATGATGACCCAAGATCTCCAGGAATTCCGGTTTACTACCATAACCATGCTGTGGGATCAAGTCTTGTGCTCTCCTGCCCTGGGGCGAAGCCGCAGCATGCAGTGGCATGGGACAAGGGTTCCACCCCGCTTTACCGGTCTCAGTTTATGAAGGGCTTGAACGAGAGCTCTCGTTTTTTTATAGACGTGGGTCACCATCTACACATCAGGCCTGTCCGTCTGGAGGACAAAGGAACCTACTTCTGCTGGATCCAGGGCAGAAAAGCAGCCGAGATCAAACTCGGAGTGTACTCACGGCTGGGCCGGATGCGCAGGATATCTGACCCGGAGTCTCTCTTCGCCCTCAAGGCCATCCTGGTGGTCTACACACTCCTCACTGCAGTGTTTCTGCTCATCGTCACTGTCAGGTTCATCTGGAATGTTCGCAAGGAACGAAAGGCCCCATATTAGAGAGCTTGGGGAGAACGTGGCAGATGTTCTAATAAACATGTTTGCATTTCTTCTATCCTGAAATTTGTTAGGAGTGATGTGAGGACTGATAGACGTGCCTTTGCAAGTACCTGTTAGTGGCTAGCTTTAACTGGCACATTACTAACCCTGTACAGGAACCTAGGAGCCTTGTGGAGACCGCTGTAACTGGGTGCCATGCTCATCTTTGAAACTGCTAGTGGAGATGGGATTCTACATGTTTCTTATTTTTTGTCCGGTGAACTTGTAAATATATATATATAATATAGTAGATGTATTTGTGCTGACTGTTAGGTTCTATACGGAATCGAGAATATTGGTCACTAAAGTGAAACGGCTGGATCATGCAGTTTGAGAAAAGATCACTAGAGGGCGCTGTCATGTGCAGTATATGTGGCCTCAGTAAAGGCCTGCCGTACAGCTGATTTAGCCTTTAATCCAAGGTTTCTTCATATCAGGGATTCAGTCTGCAGAAATGAGGACCTCATCAGTACCAGAGTAAGAGTTATATGCTTTATGCTATATGTTTCACACTGTATCATCTCAAACTGAGCTTTAACAGCTGTAGATGGAGGATTTCAGTTCTCAACAAGAATTTATGGCTTTTCCCAGTTGGTGTTTATTTATCTAATCATATATTCATTCATTCATTCATAAATTCACTCACTTATTCACTTATTTATTTATTTATTTATTTATTTATTCACTCATCTATTTATTTATTTACTCATTTATTTATTCATTTACTTATTTACTCATTTGTTCTCTCATTTATTCATCCACTCATCTACTTACAGGGGTTGGACAATGAAACTGAAACACCTGTCATTTTAGTGTGGGAGGTTTCATGGCTAAATTGGACCAGCCTGGTGGCCAATCTTCATTAATTGCACATTGCACCAGTAAGAGCAGAGTGTGAAGGTTCAGTTAGCAGGTAAGAGCACAGTTCTGCTCAAAATACTCAATGCACACTGCAATGCAATTATGGGTGACATACCAGAGTTCAAAAGAGGACAAACTGTTGGTGCACGTCTTGCTGGCGCATCTGTGACCAAGACAGCAAGTCTTTGTGATGTATCAAGAGCCACGGTATCCAGGGTAATGTCAGCATACCACCAAGAAGGACGAACCTCCACCAGCATCACGTAGTGACCTGGCCACTATCCTGCAAGAAGAATGGCTTAAACTCCCTCTGACCACTGTGCAGGACGCAGTATATGTCATTCCCAAGACGAACTGACGCTGCATCGGCCGCAAAAGGAGGCCCTACACCATACTAATAAATGATTGTGGTCTAAAACCAGGTGTTTCAGTTTCATTGTCCAACCCCTGTATTTATTCATTCATTCACTCATTTATTCATTTGATTTTTTCTTTCTTTATTTACTCACTAATTTATTCATTCATTAATTTCTTCACTCACTCATTTATTAATTAATTTGTTTATTTATTTTTGGCATTGCATTTTAAGGTGCAGTGTTTAAATCTTAATGATTAAATTCCCCAATTAATTTATTACTGCTTGGATTGAAATAGTTCATATGCACTTTAAAGCTCATGAGAATATCAGTTCCAGCATGTAATGGTTAGGACTTCAGTATGCCAGGATGTTCTGCTTACTTGGCCGGACACAGCGCTACACCAGCACAGTTCAGTGGCTGCACTGCTCCACCTACTGGCCAGAGGCGGTACTGAGTTATTCCGCTACTTTAAAGGGGAACTCCACCGGTTTTAAAAATCTACATACCTAATTTACTGTGGCGTAAACAAAGTTCATTCCGAGTGGCGAATGGAACGAGACGTCCGCCTACCTCTAAAAGCTCATTCACATTCACAGTCATTACATGACATGGTTCTGAATACACTGCCTGATCTCCAATGACAATTTGAACTTTAAACTCCATTCCTGATGGAGGGATAAACGCTGTGAGGCAAAATAGTCCCCCAAAGGAAGCCTATATATAATTAAACAATCCCTTTAGCAGGCAGCGAGGAGGTGTGGAAGAAGAAGTAGATTAGATTGCACTTTCCACCATCACCACCATCCCCACCCCCACCCCTTCAGACAGACTTCTGCTTTGAGTTAGCACGGAACTCAAGGCTGCTTTCTTATTCAGTGCCTTCCTCTTTGAAGTTTCCCGTTCCACCTTAAATGGTTCCACCTTAAACGGTGTCACAGTTGATTCCTGGCGCCTGAGGCAGCCTGCGGTGCCTCTTACCCGCTGCCTTCTGTTCCGAATTCCATCGTTCCACTTCAATCGTGCAGCAGGTACATTCTGGCGCCTCATTTAAGGTGGACCGGGGACATTCGAAACAGAAACCACCTTCAACCCCCCCTAGCGGCGCTCTGGGTTAAACACACATGCTCAGACAGTCGCCGAGGGCTTTCCGGAGTTGCAGCCTGTGCGCCGCGCGCCGTGCGTCGCGATGAAGGACCAAAACTGCTCCGAAGAAATTGTCAGGATCCTCCAGGAGGCTCCCACGGCACGGAAAGCCCTTCTGGACAACCACAAAAACCTGCTAGAAGTGGCCGAGTACTGCGAGAAGAACTACCTCCAGGTGAGGAGCTCGATGGGTTCCCCTCTGGCTCAGCTCAGCCTGTAGGTCAGTGATCAGACAGTGTAGATGATGGAGCATCGCCGGTAAGAGAGCTGTGGGGGAGCTCACCCTCCAGTCAAGACAAGCTGTTTTAGTTCAGTTAGTATCTGAAGAATGAGAGTTAGTAAGAGTAGTAGCTCAAAACACCTACTCCAGAACTTCTTAGCCCATCCAGGACCTGTCAGCAGGGGAACTGAGGTCTTCTGGTTTGGGTCTGAAGTGCTAAAGCTCTAAAGAGAAAGAGGCGAGAGCATGAGAGTGACATTTAACACCTACAAGAGAAGCAGGAACTAGATGCTGATGGAACCGAGTAACCGGCAGATTAAATATACAGTTCATATGGAGTCAAAAGGCCCGTAGTCAGGAAATTAGTGGCCTCTGTATATTAATTTGTGGTCTTAACATATACATTTGTGGTCTCAGTATAGATAGTTTTGGCCTCAAGTAATTTACGGCCTTAATATATTCATTTGTGACCTTAATGTAGTAATTTGTGATCTCCATACAGTAAGTTGTGGTCTCAGTATAGTTAGTTTTGCGCTCCAGCAATTTGTGGCCTCGATATATTAATTTGTAACCTCAGTCTATTAACCTGTGATCTCAGTATATCTATATTTATGATTAAATGTGTGGTCTTAATATAGCTAGTAATATTTTTTATTATTTATGTAATTATTTGTGGCCTCAAGAAAATAATTTGTGGTCTCAGTATAGTAATTGTGACCTCAGCATATAAATATTAGTCCTGGTCTCAGTATAATTAGTTTTAACTTCAAAGTTACGGCCTCAATATAGTAATGTGTGGCCACAATACATTTAATTTTGGCCTCAATACAGTAATTTGTGGTCTCAGCCTAGTTAGTTTTGGCCTCAAGTAATTTATGGCGTCAGTATAGTAATCTGTGACCTCAAAATATTAAAATGTGGTCTCAATATATTAATTTGTGACCATAACATAGTAATTTATTGCCTCTATATGATCAATTTTGGCCTCAATATAGTATATTGTGGCGTAAATATTTTAATGTGTTGTCTCAGGAGTATGTTTTGTCCTCATAATGTTAAACTGACCTCTATATAGTCATTTCTGGCCTCAGTATAGCAATATGTGGCCATGCCTTTTCAAACAATAATCATTATCGTTGATAGTTTTCACATCCCTGAAATCTTCTCCTGGGTCGAATGTAGTCGATTATGTCAATTATGCAAACACAAATTAGGGTAAGTCTGTTTTATTTGGACTCCATTACTTATTAGCTACATTAGCTGCAAAACTCCTGTCGGGCCGATTCTGCACGTTTGGGGGCACCAAGTTACAGACCTCCCAATGCAGTGCCAGGTGTATTATTATATATTTAAAAATGAAAGAGTTTATATGTTCAGGAAAGAAATTAAGAGACAATGAAACACCTGTATACCATATACTCTGAACCTTCACTCAAAGGCTTTTGGCGGACATTGTTGGCCTGAGCACCAGTGATAAGGCCCGAGTAGGGGGACTTTGAGCTCCATGTTAATAAATCATTGGGTTGGTTTAGAGGTTTGACACTCCTGCACACATTGTACAGAGACATTTCTCTGAGCTTATAAGAGATACCATCAGGAGTTAAAGATCACGATTACCTGGATGAATGCAGGACAGTACAGCTGCACACAGAAACTTGGTGGGTAGGTTTGATATTGTGAGACATTCAAGCGATTCCAGTTCCATGTTCGGTCACATATGTGATGTTAGCAAGGATGGGCCTTATCGCTGTACCTGACCGACCCAACAGCCACCATTACAGACATTCAGTCAGCAGTGATGTCCTCCATGAGTCATCCTGTTTGTGCCAGCACCATTGGCAGATGGCTGCACCACACAGGACTACATGCACACAGACTGTTATGACAACTGTCCTTAACACCGCGTCAACGTCACCAAAGTGTCGTACCAGAATGTCATGGAGTGACTCAGACTGGCAGCGGGTCATCTTCAGTGACGAGTCCCACTGTTGTCTTGGTGCAGACGACCATTGAATCTGTGTGTGGAGGCACCGTGGTCAGCACCAAGATAAAAGTTTGTTGTCACACGTCCAGAAGGCCTGGTGTCACTCCACCCCTACCCCTACCGCACAGTCTGCAGAAACTGCATGGGATGGATTATCACAGGACACCATTAGTAACCTCTACACCTCCATGTTGAAATGTCTGGAATGTTGGGGTAGCAAACACGGCAGCCCTGTACCATACCGAGAGACACTACTTCTGTATGTGTAGCTCAGTATTGATGATTGATCATATTATCATAATTTATCATAATTTATTGTTCCTGGTAACCTTTATCTTCCTTCCCAACAGCACAGCAATCCCACACTTCCTTCTGGGTGCAGCTGTTCTTTTCATGATAAGTGTAGTAATTTGTGGCCTCAGTACGGTTATTTATGTAGCCAAACCTTAATAAACAGTAATCATCATGTCATATAGGTCTTAAAATTTAAAAAAGGTGTAAACAGAGTGATTGAGTGTAGAGGGTTTAGTGTGAGGTGTAAACAGAGGGATTGAGTGTAGAGGGTTTGGTGTGAGGTGTAAACAGAGTGATTGAGTGTAGAGGGTTTGGTGTGAGGTGTAAACAGTGATTGAGTGTAGAGGGTTTGGTGTGAGGTGTAAACAGAGTGATTGAGAGTAGAGGGTTTGGTGTGAGGTGTAAACAGAGTGATTGAGTGTAGAGGGTTTGGTGTGAGGTGTAAACAGAGTGATTGAGAGTAGAGGGTTTGGTGTGAGGTGTAAACAGAGGGATTGAGTGTAGAGGGTTTGGTGTGAGGTGTAAACAGAGTGATTGAGTGTAGAGGGTTTGGTGTGAGGTGTAAACAGAGTGATTGAGAGTAGAGGGTTTGGTGTGAGGTGTAAACAGAGTGATTGAGTGTAGAGGGTTTGGTGTGAGGTGTAAACAGAGTGATTGAGAGTAGAGGGTTTGGTGTGAGGTGTAAACAGAGTGATTGAGAGTAGAAGGTTTGGTGTGAGGGGGAAACAGAGTGATTGAGTGTAGAGGGTTTGGTGTGAGGTGTAAACAGAGTGATTGAGAGTAGAGGGTTTGGTGTGAGGTGTAAACAGAGTGATTGAGTGTAGAGGGTTTAGTGTGGGGTGTAAACAGAGTGATTGAGTGTAGAGGGTTTGGTGTGGGGTGTAAACAGAGTGATTGAGTGTAGAGGGTTTGGTGTGAGATGTAAGCAGAGTGATTGAGACCGGGTTTGGTGTGAGGTATAGACAGAGTGATTGAGAGTGGGTTTGGTGTGAGGTATAAACAGTGATGGAGAGCGGGTTTGGTGTGAGGTATAAACAAAGTGATTGAGAGTAGAGGGCTTAGTGTGAGGTATAAACAGTGATTGAGAGTAGAGGGTTTGGTGTGAGGTGCAAAGAGAGTGATTGAGTGTAGAGGGTTTGGTGTGAGGTGTAAACAGAGTGATTGAGTGTAGAGGGTTTGGTGTGAGGTGTAAACAGAGTGATTGAGAGTAGAGGGTTTGGTGTGAGGTATAAACAGTGATTGAGAGTAGAGGGTTTGGTGTGAGGTATAAACAGAGTGATTGAGAGTAGAGGGTTTGGTGTGAGGTATAAACAGTGATTGAGAGTAGAGGGTTTGGTGTGAGGTGTAAACAGAGTAATTGAGTGTAGAGGGTTTGGTGTGAGGTGTAAACAGAGTGATTGAGAGTGGAGGGTTTGGTGTGAGGTATAAACAGTGATTGAGAGTAGAGGGTTTGTTGTGAGGTGTAAAAAGAGTGATTGAGTGTAGAGGGTTTGGTGTGAGGTATAAACAGTGATTGAGAGTAGAGGGTTTGGTGTGAGGTGTAAAAAGAGTGATTGAGTGTAGAGGGTTTGGTGTGAGGTATAAACAGTGATTGAGAGTAGAGGGTTTGGTGTGAGGTGTAAAAAGAGTGATTGAGTGTAGAGGGTTTGGTGTGAGGTATAAACAGTGATTGAGTGTAGAGGGTTTGGTGTGAGGTGTAAACACAGTGATTGAGAGTACAGGGTTTGGTGTGAGGTGTAAACAGAGTGATTGAGAGTAGAGGGTTTGGTGTGAGGTGTAAACAGAGTGATTGAGGGTAGAGTGTTTGGTGTGAGGTGTAAACAGAGTGATTGAGTGTAGAGGGTCTGGTGTGAGGTGTAAACAGAGTGATTGAGGGTAGAGTGTTTGGTGTGAGGTGTAAACAGAGTAATTGAGAGTAGAGAGTTTGGTATGAGGTGTAAACAGTGTGACTAAGAGTAGAGGGTTTGGTGTGAGGTTTAAACTGAGTGATTGAGTGTAGAGGGTTTGGTGTGAGGTTTAAACAGAGTGATTGAGAGTAGAGGGTTTGGTGTGAGGTGTAAACAGAGTGATTGAGAGTAGAAGGTTTGGTGTGAGGTGTAAACAGAGTGATTGAGAGTAGAGGGTTTGGTGTGAGGTGTAAACAGAGTGATTGAGAGTAGAGGGTTTGGTGTGAGGTGTAAACAGAGTGATTGGGAGTAGAGGGTTTGGTGTGAGGTGTAAACAGAGTGATTGAGAGTAGAGGGTTTGGTGTGAGGTGTAAACAGAGTGATTGAGAGTAGAGGGTTTGGTGTGAGGTGTAAACAGAGTGACTGAGAGTAGAGGGTTTGGTGTGAGGTGTAAACAGAGTGATTGAGAGTAGAGGGTTTGGTGTGAGGTGTAAACAGAGTGATTGAGAGTAGAGGGTTTGGTGTGAGGTGTAAACAGTGTGATTGAGAGTAGAGGGTTTGGTGTGAGGTGTAAACAGAGTGACTGAGAGTAGAGGGTTTGGTGTGAGGTGTAAACAGAGTGACTGAGAGTAGAGGGTTTGGTGTGAGGTGTAAACAGAGTGATTGAGAGTAGAGGGTTTGGTGTGAGGTGTAAACAGAGTGACTGAGAGTAGAGGGTTTGGTGTGAGGTGGTCTGAGAGTACAGGGTTATAGGAACCAGGGTTCTACATGTCCACAACACACATACAGACACCATATGATATCTACACCAGTGAACTTTAAAGGTCAAACCTCCTCTAAACCACTGAATTTGAAACACTGGTGGAGTTCCGCTGTAAGCCTTAGGAGGTGGTGAATCTCCTGGAAATAGTGTGTGGAGTCTAGGTCTAATCTAGGTTTGGTAAACCAGCCCTGTGTGTTCTAGAGCAGACTGGGCTCAGACTTCCCCGGCCTTGCTGCAAACACCACTCAGAATGAAACCGGCTTAAGGGCGGAGCAGTGAAGTGACGAGCGTTCCTCAAGAGGAAGTGGAGCCTCGCTCTCTGGCGACTCCTTATAAGGAATCTGTTATCAGAATCAAACAGTGGCAATCTGAGGTGTGAAACCCGAAAGAGTAGCACATTCCATAGCTTATAGAACCACCTGAGTGCCCGTATACAATAACACACCACACCGTCTCTTAAGGAGGAATTCCACCAACTTTGGAACCTGGGGTCTCCCTGTCTACAACACATCTAAACCACCAGTGAACCTACACATGTCTTCTGAGTGTTTATAGAAAATGCTGATCATCAGAAAACCTGGAAAATCTGATAGGAGTCTTTGTGGGACAGTTTTCTTGCCGCACAGTTCCCTGCAGCATGTATCCCTCCACCATTAATGGAGTTTAAGGCTGAAGTCTTGAAATCTGGTGGATGCCTTCCTAGCCCAATTCCGAGAATTCCCTGTAGACTGGGATTTTAGCCACTGCTGGTAAACCTGTATGACTGTACTCTTCCATACACCTTTATAGCCCCATCATCCTCGTGCAGTGCCATCTGCAGGACCCTGAATTTAGTACCACCTTAAACACACAATGACTCCTTTTCTATCCAGTGAGCTTTTAGAGGTGGACGTCTGGTTCCATTCACCACCACTGTGAAGTAAGTTTTCCCTAGAATGGAGCGTTCACCCCAGACCACTGTAATTGATCTCTGATTACGAAGCTGAATTGTGAATATTCAGTAGAATTCCAGGTTGTTTGACTCCAGTGAAGGTTGTTTGACTCCAGTGAAGGTTGTTTGACTCCAGTGAAGGTTGTTTGACTCCAGAGAAGGTTGTTTGACTCCAGTGTAGGTTGTTTGACTCCAGTGAAGGTTGTTTGACTCCAGTGTAGGTTGTTTGACTCCAGAGAAGGTTGTTTGACTCCAGTGAAGGTTGTTTGACTCCAGAGAAGGTTGTTTGACGCCAGTGAAGGTTGTTTGACTCCAGTGTAGGTTGTTTGACTCCAGAGAAGGTTGTTTGACTCCAGTGAAGGTTGTTTGACTCCAGAGAAGGTTGTTTGACTCCAGTGTAGGTTGTTTGACTCCAGTGTAGGTTGTTTGACTCCAGTGAAGGTTGTTTGACTCCAGAGAAGGTTGTTTGACTCCAGTGAAGGTTGTTTGACTCCAGTGAAGGTTGTTTGACTTCAGTGAAGGTTGTTTGACTCCAGTGAGGGTTGTTTGACTCCAGTGAAGGTTGTTTGACTCCAGTGAAGGTTGTTTGACTCCAGTGAGGGTTGTTTGACTCCAGTGAAGGTTGTTTGACTCCAGTGAAGGTTGTTTGACTCCAGAGAAGGTTGTTTGACTCCAGTGAAGGTTGTTTGACTCTAGTGAAGGTTGTTTGACTCTAGTGAAGGTTGTTTGACTCCAGTGAAGGTAGTTTGACTCCAGTGAAGGTTGTTTGACTCTGCTTTTCTCTGTTTCCACAGGCCGGTGCCGATACCAGGAAAGCTCTTGAAGAAACGAAGGCCTTCACCACTCAGTCTCTGGCTAGCTTGGCCTACCAGATTAGCACACTATCTACCAATGTGCTCAAACTGCTGGACGCCCAGAGCTTGCAGCTCCGCCAGATCGAGTCCTCCGTCAACCTGATTGGACTGGTATGGGTTTCAGTTGACTCCTCAACAGTGCTTTCTGAAGTGTTTACATGGCAGACTAAAGACGCGTAAAGCTGTTATGTAGGTGTTGTGCTGCTTTGAGCCCTCAGCTTTATTAAAGGGTCCATATCATGGAACGTGTGATGTAGTATGTAAAAAGTGTTCGAGGTTTAAAACCTACCATTGACTCTCCAAGCATGCCATCCATATATGGAGACTGAGCTGCCAAAACAGCCAGTTTTGAATCCCCTGTTTTTGTGACGTCACAAATATGAACTCATTTTCGAAGAATAAGACTCATTTTTCTACTCAGCCTGCAGGAGTTTAGCTCCGCCCACTCAGACTGAAGTTATAAGGACTGTTACAGTCTGGACTGCTATTGAATGTAGCACAATACCGAACAGCCAATCAAAACAGAGCACATGTGTCTCCATCAATCAGAGATTTCAGTATAACATTTGGGTGAGGCTTTACTGTAGGGCACTTTTCATAAGGCTACATAAGCATGTCATAGCAGCTGGCATAGCCCTACATAGATAAATGTTTATAAAGCGAATTGCTTATGCTTCATGTGCTGCTGTTTGAGACCTTCTAGCTGCTTCACATTGCAAGATTGATTTATGTAAATGAGCTCTGCACTGATTGGCTACCTTGTATTGTGTGCTTCATTTAAAAAGCAGTCCAGGCCAACACACTCCTTATAATGATGACTGGTCATCGATCACATGATAGGTAGGCCGGCCAGTCCTGGGAAGGCTCCCCACTGTTCTAGGTTTTTATATATGTAAATGAGCTCTGCACTGATTGGCTACCTTGTATTGTGTGCTTCATTTAAAAAGCAGTCCAGGCCAACACACTCCTTATAACGACGACTGGTCATCGATCACATGATAGGTAGGCCGGCCAGTCCTGAGAAGGCTCACCACTGTTCTAAGTTTTCTTTATTTGTGGATAACTGTTGTGGCTCGCTGGAGTCTGGGGCCTCAGCAATGGCTCTGTAACCCTGTCCAGAAGGCAGATTTCAGTGACCGTGTCTGGAGTCTTTTCATGTGCCGCTGTTTGAGACCTTCAAGCTGCTTCACACTGCCAGACAGGTTCTGAGTAAGAGGTGTTTAGATTCAGCAAGTCTGGCAGTGATCATGTCTTGGAAATTGAACGCAGTGGTCTATTAAATTTGGTTAACTGGTTGATTTAGTAGCTCAGGGAGCGATTACTGTCTCACCTAGAGCAGGTAGGGATGAACCAGGAGGGTCTTTATACCACCCTGTACTCTATAAACTGGGGAATGAATGGCACAACACGTTGTTTACATACTACATTAAAGGTTTATTTCTTACAACAGAGGGAATTTCCATTTTCGAATGGATCCTTTAATAACGTAACGTTTTGTTTACTGTTGTATGCCATTTGGAAATTGGATGTTGCTTAATAAGCACAAAATAATACATGAATTTAGAAAAATGGGCGGGATCCCCCCTTTATAACCCAGTACAGTTCAATTATGGGCTGTGATGTGAACCAGAGCTCAGTACTTGTACCCTCAGCAAAGTCTGCAGGGGCCTTTAGCAGGGCAGTTTTTACCCCGCTCCCCCCGGTTTCCTCACTCTGGCATGGACCCGGCATGGCATTCCAGAAAGCTCCGTGCCCGGCCTGCCTAACCAGGTCACCTGAGGCGGACTGCTGGGGAGTTGGTGGGGTGGGGGTGCACTCTAACAGGGAGCGGGAATGAAAGGACCAGTGTTCAGACGCTGGGAGGCTAAGTGCTAAATGCTAACCCTGATTGATGTTGTCTATTGTCTGCAGTGCACCCAGGGAAGGCCTGAAATCTCAGAGCCCCTTTTCCACGGTGTGAAGGTCTGCAGGGGGAATAGTGATTTTAGGAAGTGGCTAATCTGCTAGCAGTGGTACACTGTCAGTATCTGTGAACAACTCATCCATTGTTAACATTATTAGCTGCTGTTAATTAAATACAAACCTGAGACAAATAATGAGCCCCCTGTGACAGAAACTTACCTCATAGCATGTTACACCTCCGTGAGCACCAAGAACAGCTGCAGTTGGATTGGGCATGGGCTGGGCAAATTTCTGGATGTGGGCCACATCAATGTTCAGACACTCTAGCATCAAAGAATTGTGCAGTTGGTCCAAATTTGGTGGATGCTTCCCCTGGCACAATTCCGAGAAGAATTCCCTGTAGACTGGGAATTTAGCCACTGCTGGTAGACCCGTATGACCGTACGCTTCCATACACCTGCAGATTCAGCTACTTCCTTCACACTACGGTCATTGGCACATTTTGCCCATTTTCCACTCATGGAACGAGACATTCCCTGCACTGTAGCACCTTTTCTCAATCTATGGATCCCGGCACTCACACCCCACAGGTACTTACATCCACGTGTGCAGTGCCATCTGCAGGAGTCTGACGTTATTACCGCCTTAATGGCACAGGTGACTCGTTTGTCTGGGGAACTTTTTCCAAAATAGATGAGGCAGTGTGGGCACTGAAAACAGTACAAGAACACGTACGTCTGTTCTTAATTTGACTTCTGTTCCAAAAACATTGCGGAACATGTAGGAACATATACCACCAGCCACCTATACAAGTCTGTAGCTGAGCATCCGAACAGAACACCCTGTTGTCCAGACCCATGTTTTCAGTATGAAACTGCAGGCAGGTTAATCTAGTATCCGCGCTCTGTGATCACGCAGCCATGCCGTTGCAATGCAAGCGGAATGTTTTCTGCTGTTTTCATGCAGAGCTAATCCTGGACCCCTCTGAAGAAGATGTAGTCTAGAGGGCAGAATGTTTTAGGAATATTCAAGGCATGTTAAATCTGTTTGTGTGCAGACGGTGGACATGCACCGGGAAAAGGTCGCCCGGCGAGAGATCGGCGTTTTCACCACCGCAAAGAGATACACAAGGAGCAACAAAGTCATCCCACCAGCGGGAGGAAAAGAGCCCAAACCCAAATACACCCGCACCCCCATCTCATACACCGCACTGGACTCGCTCGGCCATGCCATGAAGGTAAAAACACAGGACACCACACAGTTCCGCACTCTGTAACACACACAGGACACGGAGTTCCAGCTGCAAATATGAATTATTCAGCATCCACTGTGAATTATTCAGCATCTACTATGAATTTATTTAGTATTCACTATGTATTACTCAGTATCTGCTATGAATTATTGATTACTGTGTATTATTCAGTAGCTACTATAAATGATTCAGTATCTACAATGAATTATTCTGAATAGGCATTTTTTGGTATCCACAGTCAATATAGTCAAATTCAGTCCAAAGTCTGGTGTAGGTTTACGCTGGCTTCCGGTAGCAGGCTAACGAAGCTAGGATGTAGCGGAAGCCCACTAGCATTGTTGCATTGTCTGAAGCAGACCACAGATGTGGTTTCTGACACTGTATGACATGTGCCTTAGTGGCACAACAGCGTGTGCTGGATATAGACGTGCTTAAATGTATAAAATCACACGTGAAGTTAGAGTGCCGCTACAGTGTGATATCTCTGCTCCATGTTAGCACTAACACGCTTCACCACATCCTGGATGTAGAACAGCTCAGCCAACAGCAATTAGCAGTACACGCACACACAGGAGCAAACACGCATTCAGAGTGGGCTTTCTCTCTCTCTCTGTCTCTGTTCCTTATTCGGCTTCTCTCTCTGACACAGACACACACACACACACACTCACACACAGAACGGCCTGGCTGGCGGCCACAAAGCACCGTGGGAAAACGCGAGAGGCATCAGTCGGTGCCATGCTCACTAATTTAGCTCCGTGATGCCTTCACACAGTCCTGACTGCATCCGCAGTGAACAGGCACGAAACTACAGGCATCTGAAGGAATGCGGTTCTGCAAATACACCGACACAAAAGACCACTGGAGGAGGCGCGGTTACAGTCCGGCCCATACACAGTTCTGTCCATCCAGCAACACAAAGAGTAGTTCATATGAGCAGTTTGGAGGAATTCTGGGATTTCTCTGGTGTGTACTGAAGTAGTAGATGGACAGGAGTCAAAGTGGCCACTATAGGACAAGTACAGTACCACTATAAAAAAAAAAAAAAAAATATATATATATATGTTATTCATTTAGAGCCTTTAGCTGAAGCTCTTATCCAAAGTGACTTACAGGGTTAATCATATTACAAATAGGCCAGTGTAGTGTTAATAGTCTTGCCCAAGGCCTCTTATTGGTGTGGCACAGCATAGTTACCTAGACAGGGAATTGAACCCCTGTCTCCCACATGGCAGGTAGTAGTGCACCACACCAACCACACGCTGCTGTATTCATAGACTTCCACAGTGATGGACAGGAAGGAAATAAATAAATGTAATTGCCTTACATCTTTCCTTCAGTTACGCTGTTTAATGGTTTGGGGACTGAGGATACTGATTCCTGTAGGAATAAAATCACAGGACTTCAGCTGTCTGTGCCTGTCATCTTCTGATACTCCTCTTCATGATACTGCGTACATTTCCAATGATACACAGAGAAGAAGAAGAACTCTATATCTATGACGCCACGCTTGACCAGACACTATCCTGCTGAAAACACCATGGGCTTCCCAGGGATAGACATAATCTTAATGGCAGCTTACGGCCATCTAAAATACATGCACCTCTGCGTTTCCATACCTTTACACATATGCAGGTCTCCCATGCTGTGGGCACTGATGCCCCCTATACCCTCACAGACACTGGCTTTTGCCTAGATGGTTCCGAATTCAAAGCCGAAACATGGAGTCATCTGACCACAGCACAAATTTCCACCGTCTTCCCAACCATCTAAGGTGAACTCGAGGTCCTGAGAACTGCCTTCTAGCTGGATAGAGATGTCTCCATATTTCCAAGATCTTCTTTTGTTTAGTTTTATATTCTGAAGATGTGAACGACCAGTTGTTGAGGAAAGGGGAGGCAACAATAATCTCTTCTGCATTCTCTTATCTCCAGTAGTTGATCTGTGTCTGCTTTCTGGATGTAAACAAACATCTGGAATAACAGCACAAACGCTCGCAGGTGATCTATACACTCCACCATCTTGGTACTACTGTTTACTACCGCTGTGCAGCCTCCTCTGTTCACATTGGTGCTTTATCCTTTAACACTCCTTGGTTCCAATAAAAATTGGTGCAAACCCAGACGATTCCCCAAATAGCAACAAGGTTCTACAAAGCCAGAACAGAACCAGTTCAAGAACCTGGGTTCTTTTGGTTAAAATTGGTGCCATGACCTATTTATTTGGCTTATCTACTTATAAGCCCAATCCTGATCCGTGTTGATTTTCAAAGCCTGGAGCCAGGTACACCATTGTTGTGAAGGATGTCATATAAACCAGAGGTGCTCAGTTCTGGTCCTGGAGATCTATCACCACCCTCCAGCCCTAATCTAACACACCTGATCCAGGTAATTAAAACCTTCAGAGCCCTTTGACTATATGCTTCAGGTGAGTTGGACCTGATCTCTCCAGGATGGTGGTAGATCTCCATAGCCAGGACTGAGCCGGACTCCCTATTATAAACATTACCCAACCTTAGAAAGTAACAAGCCCAGAATGTGCTGATCACACAGTTCCTCTTTTCTTCACAGGACTCCAAGAAGCCACAGGAACGAACAGCAACCATGACGCGCAAACAAAGTGGCACCCTGGGGTACGTCAGACACCAAACTTAGCTAGAAACTGCACCACAAGTTCACATTATATTTTCATGTTTCATTGAACAACAAGTTTATTAAGTTTACTACCAGCTGCACAAAGAGCTGCTTTGTGTGAGGGCACTATTAGCGCCAGCCTATCCTGTTGCATGGACCCATGGTCTTATGATATATACTGTATGCTGTATTTAAGCTCACCAGAGAAAAGGTCACCTGTGATTGAAACCTACCTGAAACCTGCACCAGCACCAATAACAGCTGTGATTGGATTTGGCATGTACCGGACAGTTCTGGATGTAGGCCAGATCAATGTTCAGGCGCTCTGACGTCAAAGAATTGGTCAGTTGGTCCAGATTTGGTGGATGCCTTCCCTGGCACAATTCCGAGGACAATTTCCTGTAGACTGGGATTTTAGCCACTGCTGGTAGACCCGTATGACTGTACGCTTCCATACACCTGCAGATCCAACTACTTCTGTTACACTATGGTCTTTAGCACGTCCAAATACAGTCACTCCTTTTAGCCAATCACTAACATCTGCTCTGGAGCTGTTTTCCACACATGGAACGAAACATTCCCTGTACTGTACCACCTCTTCTTGGATCTATGGATCCCATTACTCACACCCTGCAGGTACTTATAGCCCCATCATCCTCGTGCAGCGCCATCTGCAGAAGCCTGATGTTACCACCACCTTAAACACAGCAGGGGACTTTGTCTGATGAGCTTATATATATATATATATATATATATATATATATATTTATATATATATATATATATATATATATGTATATATATATATATATATATATATATGCTATAACAATTATATACAGTATATTGTAACAATAAGGTAATACGAATTGATATGTTAATAAATGATCATGTGTTAAGTGCTAAGTTAAGAAAGACAATCAAATTGAAATCTAGTTAAGCTGGAGATGCTACTGCCATCTTTGTACTAAAACAATTTTCTCAATAACAATAATATATTGCAGTATTTGTAATGTACAGTAGTGGATGACCTTAGAGACTCAGATGTGCTTTACAGTGGTGGTGATGGGAACTAGGGGTCTCCATATCTACAAACACATATAGACATTTTATCGACTATCTAAACCACCAGTGAACGTACACGTGTCTTCTGAGTGTTATATGGAATGTTGATGATGGGAAAATCTGGATAATCTAATAATAATAAGTTTTCTTTGGGGGACTATTTTTACCTCACAGCGCCCTGCAGCATGTATCCCTCCACCATGAATGGAGTTTAAGGCTGAAATCTTCTCCAACCTATCATAAACAGTGTGTCAGACATGAGGCTGCATATTCATAACCATCTCCTGTAGTAACTCTCTGTGAGGGAGCTTTAAGAGGGCGTCTGGTTCCATTCACCACCACTGTGAACAGAGGCTGTTTTGTCATGCGTGTCTGTTTCCTGTCAACGGACTTCAAAAATGTGTTAGTTTATTCCACACCAGTGTTTGCTAAATCAGTGGAATTCTGCTTGAAGCAGAAGTGTGCTTCTGTCTGAGGCACGGAACGAGCTCCCCAGCGTTCACCGCTGTCATCAGTTCTGCAAGAACGTGCCTTTATCAGGAAGTTCATTCAGTTTTGCTGAAACCACTTCCTCTGCATGCTCTGCACACAGTGACTTGAGGAAACCTGCAGGCCCAGTTTGAGCATGTTTCAGTGTCTCTGCTGTAGCTGCTCGTAAACAGAGAGGTGTGGCTCTCAGAACGCTGTACAAATATAAACAGGTTAATAGGTCCTGTAAATAGACGCTGATAGACGGAAATCAGCGCAGGTGAATGTGGCCCATACACACTCCATCTACCGTATTGTTGCATCGCTGTGTTTATATTTGTGTCTGTTTGTGTTTGCCTGGTTTTGCAGTAGGAGCAGTCGTCCTGCGGAGCCTATACAGTGTCCAGTGGCCCCCACTTTGTCCCAGACCTCCCTCAGTGATAAGTCTGTCACGTAGGTGCACTTCACTTCACCGCTAACGTTAGCATTAGCAAATGTATATGCTGGTGTTTTTTTTGTACCTTGACAGTTTTCCAGGAAGTATATTTAATATATCACTGCTTATGGTATCATAACATATCACACTATATCATATCATAGTTTATCACGGTATTTCATATAGTAACCCCTGTATCATGATATGTGTTGTATCACCCGTGTCTCAGTCTCAGGGTTGCAAGATATCGAAATACACTATATTGCCAAAAGTATTCACTCACCCAGAGTGCACAGAGGTCGGCAACTTTCTGCAGAGTCAATCACTACAGACCTCCAAACTTCATGTGGCCTTCAGATCAGCTCAAGAACAGTGTGTAGAGAGCTTCATGGAATGGGTTTCCATTGCCGAACAGCTGCATCCATACCATACATCACCAAGTGAAGTAATTGCAAGTTGGTGAACGGCACTTGTCTTACTGCACTGTGCCAAGTGTAAAGTTTGGTGGAGGGGGGATTATAGTGTGGGGTTGTTGTTCAGGAGTTGGGCTCGACCCCTTAGTTCCAGTGAAAGGAACTCTTAATGCTTCAGCAGATCAAGAGACTCTGGACTATTTCATGCTCCCAACTTTGTGGGACAGTTTGGGGACGGCCCCTTCCTGTTCCAACATGACTGTGCACCAGTGCACAAAGCAAGCTTCATAAAGACATGGATGAGCAAGAACTTGACTGGCCCGCACAGAGTCCTGACCTCAACCTGATAGAACACCTTTGGGATGAATTAGAGCGGAGACAGCGAGCCACGCCTTTTTGTCCAACATCAGTGTCTGACTCCACAGGTATGCTTCTGGAGGAATGGTCAGAAATTCCCATGAACACATTCCTAAATCTTGTGGAAAGCGTTTCCAGAAGTGTTGTAAGCCTGGGCCAGTATATTATACCCTAGAGATTAAGAATGGGATGTCATTCAAGTCATATGTGCGTGAAAGCAGACGAGCGAATACTTTTGGCGATACAGTGTATATCACATTGTCACCTCATATTATGACACATATTATATCGGCAGGTTCCTGCCAGTACTCAGCCCTAGTATTTATGAAGAATGACGGTATCTCTAATAGACTTAATGATGTGGTTTCTGACACCAAGTGACTCACTGTTACCTACAAACACTGACTGAAGTATATTAGCATAGCTACGCAGAGTAGATTCATGTCTTTTTTAATAATAGCCAATTGGTGGGGCTTAATGTTCCATGACATGCTAGCTACATTAGCTTTGTTGCTAATGATGAAGATGCACGTTTTGGCTGATCCACTACATGGAGAGTGAAATGTGAAACTGTGTACGCTAGATTTCCCATCAAACCTCTCACTGTTGCCTCCGAGCAGGTCCAGTTTCGGAAAAGCCGTACCACCACCGGTGGTTCCCAACTGGCCTACGTCCCCTGAGGCTGATATCGTTACCAGTCTGCTGGACGAGGGACCCCCACCTCCACCCCCTCCTCTGGATGGAGAGATAGCGGCTGAGCCTGAGGTGGGCGCCCCTCCACCCCCGCCACCTCTTATGGACTCCTGCGACCTCCTGCCGCCTCCTCCGCCGGCCCCTGCAGTGGCGACCCCTGGCGCACCTGACATGAGTGGTATCCCGCCACCTCCACCAGCTCCTCCGCTGGAGACAGGTGAGAGTTCCATTGCAGAGTCAGTGCAAACAGGGACTAATGTCAGCCATGCAGATGTTACAATGATGATAGCATCATGGGCATAGCGTTAGCATTTGGGTCTTCCTTGTATGCGTTGATGGTGTGATCCACTACGTGCCTATGAGGGTTAGAGTAGTATCTACTGCATACTGTATACGCCCCCTGTATGTGGTATACAGTACAGTAACAAGTTCTGACCTACAGTGTAGTATACCAACACAGTCACATGACCAGGTACCTCACATTTACCTCAGAGCTGTTATTACTGTAGCCACTGTTTAGAGCTAGCTGCTGCTAACGCTGCTCAATTCACCTGAAGCACGTTTACTACGCTCACCAAGTAGCACTGCACTAAGCACCTGCCAGGTAGCACTGCGCTAAGCACATGCCAGCTAGCATTGCGTTAAGCACCTGCCAGGTAGCACTGGGCTAAGCACCTGCCAGCTAGCACTGCGCTAAACACATGCCAGGGAGTACTGCACTCAGGACATGCCAGCTAGCACTGTGCTATGCACCTGCCAGCTAGCACTGTGCTATGCACTTGCCAGCTAGCACTCTGCTAAGCACATGCCAGCTACCACTGCCCTAAGCACATGCCAGCTAGTACTGCGCTAAGCCTCTGCCAGCTAGCACTGTGCTAAGCCTCTGCCAGCTAGCACTGCGCTAAGCCCCTGCCAGCTAGCACTGCGTACGGGCAAAAACACACATGAAATCTGATCAGAACATTTGCATTCATGTTGCATGCTGACGGATCAGATCAAGGACCACAAAAGAATCAAATAGGATTAAAAGAGATTGGATTTGACGTGTGTCCACACAGCCCTGAAAAAATCAGATCAGATTTACATTAAGTCAAATAATCAGATTTGAGTCATTTCAGCCTGCTAATTTGAACGTAGCCTATATGTCCACCCTGTTGGCCATCAAACATCATCGCTATATCGGTTCTCCCAGCATCGAGCTCCTTAGGGTTTGTCATGTACAGATTGGGAAAGTGCACAGTGCCATCTAGTGTACTAAAGTAGGGTTGCACCTTTGCTGTGATCCTATCTGTTTGCCTTGATTGACTGTCCCTTGTGTATCTAGCTTTGCCCTCCTGTTGTTGTTTCTGTTCCTGCCTCCTGGTTATCTGTCTTACCTGTCTCCTGTCTATAGCTCCGCCCTCCCGTTAGCCCCAGCAGTGTGTTGTTTGTTCTCACGGTGTTCACGTGTGTGAAACGGTGTCTGTCGGTGGAGCAGTGGTACAGTTGATGGGCATGCACTTTCCCATCCCATTTTTCATTATTAATAGGACAAAATTTGAATGTTTTTCCAAAAAACATACGTCAGATCATAGTGCTAATGCTGTACTGTTTTCTCTGTATTTGTGCAGTACCTGAGGAGCACCTGTTGCCTCCTCCAGTGTGTCCTGATGACCTCCTCCCTCCTCCGGACAGTGATGGACTGATGCTTCCTGCTCCTCCACCTCTACCTGGAGACGAGAATGGAGAAGGTACGGAAGGCCAACCTCTCGAACCGACTCAAACCCTTCTCCATGAGTAAACGAGAGGGATCGTATTCCGGTTGGACGGGTCAGGGTAAAGCTTTGCAGAGCTGTGCTCCATGTGCTGTATGGTTGATGGACCACGTTACTGATGTTTATCATGATAAACACATCACTACTGTCGGAACAAAACCTCCCCAAAAAGAGGGCTTTACAGGTGATGGATAAAACATGCTGTACTAAATTTACATCAAAGGAACCGGTTGGACTCTTAGGCCATTTCTTCCAGTCTGTTCATCATGAACGTCGAGTTAATGTGGAAGTTGCTGTAAACAACAACAAGCATTTTCAAACTGTCGAAAACTGGAAAATGCTGAAAATGCAGATCCAAGGTTTCGATTCCGACAGCAGTGATATGCTTGCAAGTTCAGTCAGCTTAAAGTGTATGTGTGCTTGGGGGCAAGCTGAGGTGTTTTCTGACCTGCCTGTCAAATGTTTGGTGACATCTGGAAGTCTTTTTCCGTATTTTTAAGAATCCCAGTTTTATATAATTATAGTCATGTTTATGTATATGCACGTTTTACAAAAGATTTAATCCCAAAGCAGCTTTACAGAGAATCGGGGTCCAAGCCCCCAGTGAGCAAGCCAAGGAGAAACTCCCTCAGAGAATAAGGGAGAACCCTCGAGAGGAACCAAGACTCAAAAGGGGAACCCTTCATTAATGAGTCTTTATTATAGGCCATGAGTAGGAGGAGTGTTGAGTGTTTTAGGTAAAGCGTAAGGCTCAGGCTCCTGCAGATGGCGCTGCACGAGGATGACGGGGTTATAAATACCTGTGGGGTGTGACTGACGGGATCCATAGATTGGGAAGAGGTGCTACAGTGCAGGGAATGTCTCGTTCCATGTGTAGAAAACGGCTCCAGAGCAGATGTTAATGATTGGCTAAAAGGAGTGACTGCATTTGGGCGTGGCCAAAGACCATAGTGTGAAGGAAGTAGTTGAATCTGCAGGTGTATGGAAGCGTACGGTCATACGGGTCTACCAGCAGTGGCTAAAATCCCAGTCTACAGGGAATTCCTCTTGGAATTGTGCCAGGTAAAGCATCCACCAAATCCGGCCCAACGTATTAGGTTAATTTTATCAAATATAAACGTTAAGGACATTTTGTAGAAGCTTAGAGTCACCAAACATTGTATGGCAGTGTGTTTGTCTGGTGTGCTTGTTCAAGCTGAAGTGTGCAGTGGGGTCAGAGGTCACTGATGAAAATGCTTCTGTTTTGCACTCCTTTCTAATCCAATACCTGATGAGCAGATTGAATCTCTCTGAATGTACACTCATCATCAAAACAATAGCTGCACCCAGATCAAGGAATCAGCTGACAAGAATGAAACTTGGTGGGAAGGTCTGACATTGTGAGACATGCCAGTGATTCAAGTTTCACACTCGACTGCACATGTGACGTAGGCAAGGACGGGCCTAATCGCTGTACCTGACTCACCCTACAGCCACGATTGCGGACATTCAGCGAGCAGCGATGTCCTCCATGAGTCATCCTGTTAGTGCAGCACCACTGGCAGATGACTGCACCACACAGGACTACATGCACACAGACAGTTACCACAACTGCCCTTAACACCACCTCAACGTCACCAAATGGTCGACTGCAATGGTGTCGTGCCAGACTGTCTTGGAGACGCTCAGAATAGCAGCGGGTCATCTTCAGCGACGAGTCCCGCATTTGTCTTGGTGGAGACGACCAACAAATCTGTGGGTGGAGGCACCGTGGTCAGCACCAAAATGGTTTGTTGTTACACGTCAAGAAGGCCTGAGGTCACTCCACCTCCACCCCTAGCGAACACCATTAGGAACCTCTACAACTCCATGCCAAGACTCTGGGATGTTGGGTTCTTCTGTATGTGATCATATCAGTCTAAATTTATCATCATCTATTGTTCCTGGTAACCGTTATCTTCCTTCCCAACAGCACCGCAATCCCACACCTCCTTCTGGGTGTAGCTGTTCTTTTGATGATGAGTGTATGAACAGGGATCTAGAACCCCTCTTGTGGAGGAAATGGGGAAAATGCCAGATTTGGAATGCTTTCGGAGCCCACTGTGTTTCTGTTTGTTGAGCTGATATGTTTCTGTCTGTGCTGCTGTTCAGTTCGCCGCTCTCGGCGCTCCAGAGCGCGCCTGCCCCCCAGCTCGCGCTCTCTCTCTCTGAGGCTCCGCCGGGGTCCTGCCACGCGCCCCCTCTACACTCACTCGCTCTACGTGCCCTCTACGCGCTCACGTAAGGCCCAGATACCGCAGCGACTCCGGGTTATTACGCCCTTAGCTGAGACAGGACGTAGTAACTCCTCCCCCTTTATATTTACAGATAGTCAAAATCGGCCAAGACGAGGGTAATGTAGCTAAAGAGTAATGGAGGCCTATAGTGCTGGCATGGCAGTGATGTTAGCACTTTACTGAAGCACAGCATTCAAAAGGCTACATAACACCTACATAACCCTTTCATGATAATTGTGTAAACTTTTTGTCTATGAAATGTATATACCCACCGGCCACCCACCGGACCACCTCCTTGTATCTACACTCACTGTCCATCTTATCATCTCTCCTGACCATATAGTTTTCTCTGCAGTTCTACAGGTCCAGATAGTAGTCCATCTGTTTCTCTGTATACTCTATTACCCTGTTCTTCAATGGTCAGGACGCCCACAGTACCACCACAGAGCAGGTATTATGTGGGTGGTGGATCATTCTCAGCACAGCAGTGGCACTAACGTTGTGGTGGTGTGTTAGCGTGTGTTGTTCTGGTGTGAGTGGAACAGACACAGCAGTGCTGCTGGACACCACAGTGCCACTCGTGGACTGAGAATCATCCACCAACCAAACCGTCAGTGTCACTGCAGTGCTAAGAATGATCCACCACCCACATAATACCTGCTCTGTGGAGGTCCTGTGGGGGTCCTGACCATCGAAGAACAGAGTAATACAGTATACAGAGAAACAGATGGACTACCGGTAGAACTACAGAGTGAAACTATATGGTCAGTGGGGCTGATAAGATGGATAGTGAGTGTAGATACAAGGAGGTGGTCCTAATGACGTGGTTGGTGGGTGTGTGTAACTTAGACAATCAGCTCAAACACCTGAAGCCCTTATAAACATCTGTATAGGTTTTAATGTCAGTTGTCATGAAGGATGTATGAAGGTGAAGTGTAGCCAGTTAATGTCTGTGTTGTTATAGTTGGTGTGGTATAACCTTCCACACTCATAGACGGAAAGTTCTAGTGCATTTTATATACATGTATAAATGTGATAGTTTATATAGTCCTACTGTGACCCTCATATCAACACTATATGTCCAAAAGGATGTACCCTGTGCACCACAGTGTTTTGACACTGCCTGATGTGTACCCCACATTTAAATCCTCACAGCAATGTTCCAACATCAGTACCTACCCTCATTAATACTCAATCAAATCCTCACACCAGCGTTCCAACATCAGTACCTACCCTCATTAATACTCAATCAAATCCTCACACCAGCGTTCCAACATCAGTACCTACCCTCACTAATACTCAATCAAATCCTCACACCAGCGTTCCAACATCAGTACCTACCCTCACTAATACTCAATCAAATCCTCACAGCAATGTTCCAACATCAGTACCTGACCTCACTAATACTCAATCAAATCCTCACAGCAATGTTCCAACATCAGTACCTGACCTCACTGATACTCAGTCACATCCTCACAGCAATGTTCCAACATCAGAACCTGACCTCACTAATGCTCAATCCTCACAGCAGTGTTCCAACATCAGTACCTGACCTCACTAATACTCAATATAATCCTCACAGCAATGTTCCAACATCAGTACCTGACCTTACTAATACTCAATCAAATCTTCACAACAATGTTCCAACATCAGTACCTACCCTCACTAATACTCAATCAAATCCTCACAGCAATGTTCCAACATCAGTACCTGACCTCACTAATACTCAGATACATCCTCACAGCAATGTTCCAACATCAGTACCTGACCTTATTAATACTCGGTCAAATCCTCACAGCAATGTTTAACATCAGTACCTACCCTCACTAATACTCAATCAAATCCTCACCTTAATGTTCCAACATCAGTACCTGACCTCACTAATGCTCAATCAAATCCTCACAGCAATGTTCCAACATCAGTACCTGACCTCACTAATGCTCAATCCTCACAGCAGTGTTCCAACATCAGTACCTGACCTCACTAATACTCAATATAATCCTCACAGCAATGTTCCAACATCAGTACCTGACCTTACTAATACTCAATCAAATCTTCACAACAATGTTCCAACATCAGTACCTACCCTCACTAATACTCAATCAAATCCTCACAGCAATGTTCCAACATCAGTACCTGACCTCACTAATACTCAGATACATCCTCACAGCAATGTTCCAACATCAGTACCTGACCTTATTAATACTCTGTCAAATCCTCACAACAATGTTCCAACATCAGTACCTACCCTCACTAATACTCAATCAAATCCTCACCTTAATGTTCCAACATCAGTACCTGACCTCAGTAATGCTCAATCAAATCCTCACAGTAATGTTCCAACATCAGCACCTGACCTTACAAATACTCAGTCAAATCCTCACAGCAATGTTCCAACATCAGTACCTACCCTCACTAATACTCAATCACATCCTCACAGCAATGTTTAACATCAGTACCTGACCTCACTAATGCTCAACCACATCCTCACAGCAATGTTCAGTATCTAGTATAAAGCCTTCCAGAACAGTAGGAGCTGTTACTGCAGGAAAGGAAGCCGGGCCGAACGAGCAGGTGTCTCAGAACTTTTGGGCGTATAGTGTACTCCATCACCCGCCTGTCTTTAAGTAGTAACTGGGTCGTAATGATCTCAGAGCCCGATATTAAAAACACTTCAGCTGATTAAACATGCTCTGATTGGTCCATCTCTCTCACGATCACCTGTCAGTCATGATTCCCCCTCCCCCTCCATATCCTCCTCCTATGGCTCCGCCTGCTTCTCTGAGCCCGCTGTGCCGGATCCCCGCCCGCCTGCAGCACCTGGGTGAGTCCGGCCTACTGCTTCATTTCTCTGCTCCTCTTCTTCTTCATCTTCCACCTGCCAGAGCTCTGAAACAGCCTTTCTGACCCTGGCTGCCACAGCTGGGTAACTTGTCCTGATCCACCACAGGAAGTTGTGCCGTGCTGTGAATGTCACTTTAAAGGGCCTGTATCACGGAATTCAAGAAGCGCATCGCTCACTGCCCAGTCCATATGGTCCACACACAGCCCAATTTCCATATGACCATTTAGTGTCCAGCAGTTTAGCCCTGCTCATTCAACCCACAGGGCTGTAGCCTAGAGCTAGAGCTTTTCTCAGGATTTTGTTCTAACTGCTTTTTTCAGGATTTTGTTCTAACGTTAGGGAAGCAGGTGTTATTGATTGGCCATATAGTGTCACACCTACCAGGGATTAAAGTCCAGGACTGTAAATGGGATTACATTGCAGCATTTAGCCTATAGCAGTTTAGCCCCAGCCCTTCAGTTTACGTGCATTAGCCTACAGCATTTAGCCTATAGCAGTTTAGCCCCTGTCCTTCAGTTTACATTGCATTAGCCTACAGCATTTAGCCTGTAGCAGTTTAGCCCCAGCCCTTCAGTTTACAGTGCATTAGCATACAACATTTAGCCTGCAGCAGTTTAGCCCCTGTCCTTCAGTTTACAGTGCATTAGCATACAACATTTAGCCTATAGCAGTTTAGCCCCTGTCCTTCAGTTTACATTGCATTAGCCTACAGCATTTAGCCTGTAGCAGTTTAGCCCCAGCCCTTCAGTTTACAGTGCATTAGCATACAACATTTAGCCTGTAGCAGTTTAGCCCCAGCCCTTCAGTTTACAGTGCATTAGCCTACAGCATTTAGCCTGTAGCAGTTTAGCCCCAGCCCTTCAGTTTACAGTGCATTAGCCTACAGCATTTAGCCTGTAGCAGTTTAGCCCCAGCCCTTCAGTTTACAGTGCGTTAGCCTACAGCATTTAGCCTGTAGCAGTTTAGCCCCAGCTGTTTAGTTTACAGTGCGTTAACCTACAGCATTTAGCCTGTAGCATTTTAGTCCCTGTTCTTCAGTTTACAGTGCATTAGCCTACAGCATTTAGCCTGTGGCAGTTTAGCCCATGTTCTTCAGTTTACAGTGTGTTAGCCTACAGCATTTAGCCTGTAGCAGTTTAGTCCCAGCTGTTTAGTTTACAGTGCATGAGCCTACAGCATTTAGCCTGTAGCAGTTTAGTCCCAGCTGTTTAGTTTACAGTGCATGAGCCTACAGCATTTAGCCTGTAGCAGTTTAGCCCCTGTCCTTCAGTTTACAGTGCGTTAGCTTACAGCATGTAGCCTGTGGCAGTTTAGCCCCTGTCCTTCAGTTTACAGTGCATTAGCCTACAGCATTTAGCCTGTAGCAGTTTAGCCCCTGTTCTTCAGTTTACAGTGCGTTAGCCTACAGCATTTAGCCTGTAGCATTTTAGTCCCTGTTCTTCAGTTTACAGTGCATTAGCATACAGCATTTAGCCTGTGGCAGTTTAGCCCCTGTCCTTCAGTTTAAGGTGTGTTAGCCTACAGCATTTAGCCTGTAGCAGTTTAGCCCCAGCCCTTCAGTTTACAGTGCATTAGCCTACAGCATTTAGCCTGTACCAGTTTAGCCCCTGTCCTTCAGTTAACAGTGCATTAGCATACAGCATTTAGCCTGTGGCAGTTTAGCCCCTGTCCTTCAGTTTAAGGTGTGTTAGCCTACAGCATTTAGCCTGTAGCAGTTTAGCCCCAGCCCTTCAGTTTACAGTGCATTAGCCTACAGCATTTAGCTTGTAGCAGTTTGGTGCACTTATTAAACCTCCAGCGCTTTAGCCCCACTCATTCAGTCCCTAGAGCTTTAGCCTAGTGCTTTGAGTCTACAGCAGTTTGACCTTTGTCATTTAGCCTGCAGCAGTTTAGCCACAGCCCTTCAGATTACAGTGCATTAGCCTAGAGCATTTAGCCTAGCCCGTTTTACCCTCCAGAAAAGAAGGGCTAAAGTTTCAGATCCAGCTCAGAAGTTTGCTCCACAGCTCAACAATACAGAGAAGCATATGCAGGATATATAGGTCCCTTAACCTGCAGCTAAGTCTGTTCCAGGTGCGTGTTGTGATGTTTGGGTGCTTTACAGTTGTGTGTTGACGTGTTTTCAGACCTGGAGATTCCTGCCCCTCCGCCTCCTGTGCCAATGGACTGCATGGATGGCTTTGATGATGTTCCTCCTCTTCCTCCGCCTGTGGACTACGACATCTCTGCACCAGCGGAGTACCTGGAGAAAGGTACAGCACCGCTCAGAGCAGATCATGCCTCAGTACTCTGTAGTCCATGCACACACGTCTGACATACGAGGTTTACTTTGTAGTTCGACACTGGAGCTGCACAGCTAATGTAGGATCAGTACCAACTCCAGCCGCAGCTCGAACACTTACTGAGGAACTTCTAGCAGTGGTTCTCAGAGCAGTCCAGATGGTCCACGTTTTAGCTCTAACCCAATTTGCAACACACAGAGTAAACATGTGGACCACTTTAAGAACCTGGAACTTACAGAGGGTGTGCACTGATGTCATTCTCCCACTAGAAGACGCTCCCTGAGTTGGACAAAGTGGCAAAGCTTTCTGCAGCAAGGCTGTGCTTTTTAGAGGAAATGAACTGCGGTGGATGAAGTACACAAGCCATGTAGTTGAGTTGAGAGTAGAGCTCCCCAAAGTAAAATACTCATCCAGTGTCAGTAGAAGTTCCTCCCTTTAGACCTCCACTGGAGTAACAGTCATCATCAAGAGCAGCTGTACAAATACCTGCACCCAGAAGAAATCAACCATCAGGAATGAAGCTTGGTGGGTAGGTTTGACATCATGAAACATCAGGGACGGATCTTATCCCTGTACCTGACTGACCTAACAGCCCTGATTGCAGACTTTCAGCAGTCATCCTGTTAGTGCCAGCACCATTAGCAGACGGCTGCACCACGCAGGCCTATGTGCATGCAGACCATTATGGCGACTGTCCTTAACACCATGTCAACATCACCGAAGACTACAATGGTGTTGTGCCAGACTGTCATGGAGTGACTCAGAATGGTAGCAGGTCATCTTCAGCGATGAGTCACACTTCTGTCTTGGTGGAGACCTCCAACGAATCTGTGTGTGGGGGCATCGTGGTCAGCACCAAGATGAACAGTTTGTTGTTATGCATCACACGTCCAGAAGGCCTGGTGTCACTCCACCTCCAACCCAGCACACCATCTGTAGGTACTGTGTGAGAATATTCAAGCTGCATGGGATGGATTATCACAGGACACCATTAGGAACCACTACACCTCCATGCCGAGACTGCCGGCATGTCGGTTTAGCAAACATAGCACCCGACGCCATACTGGGACACCTCTTGGCTTGAAGAGAGCCTGCACACTTTATTGCAGGTTGGGGAAGGAGATGTGTTCACCTGGGAAAGGAAATCCAAATGCAAAACCACTGAGCAAAGGACCCCACGTCACGTCCAGCCTCTTAGTGAGACACCTCTGTTCTCAGGACCTTTGACACAATACTGATTTAACTTTTATCTCTAAACGACAAACACTTCACTTTTTAAAGTTATCTTTTTTCAAGGGCTTTTCCTCCTATCCAGTCACCCTGGCCTCCAGTCCGGTAAATCTCGGTGCTGGACCTTGAAACTGCCTGGTACACTTGAGGTTCACACAGAGTTCAAGCTAAGCTAAGATACAAAAAACCTTAATAATATTTATTTCGATGGATTAAATTGGAGGCAATACTTCACCAATCCACCTCATTTCAGTTATACAATTATAATAAGTAATATACATTTTAGTATCAGCCTCAGTTCACTCCTTTCATGATCTTTAAATCACAAATCCTTTTAAATGACAACTTAAACCAAGTGATGCACTAAGTTATGAATTTGAAATTGAATTTAAACTTAAGTAATGGGTTCAAGTTAGTGATGAGTAAATAATAAACAGAATACAATCACATACCATTGCACCAAATGTTGTGCCAGTGTTGTCGCAATAATGTTGACTTACAATGGTGCAAGTTTAAGCAATTAAGTACATAACTGGGTATTAAATGATTACTTAACATAGATAAAATAAAATACTGAAAATCAAAAGCATAAAAATGAAACAAAATTAAAGATTTAAAAAGATGAATAAAATCAAAATCCAAAAAAAAAGTTTAATTAAAAAATATTAAAATTAAAACTTGTCAAATTTAAAATATTACACAGTCAAAGTAAATAAAATCAGTAAGATATTTTGAAATAATTTATTGAATTGGAAATAATCCTTTCACAAATCAAACTCCACTAATGTCCACCACATTTCATTGTCCTCCTCAGTGTAAATGAGTTAATTGTCATAATAAGTGGACCCCTTAATGCACAGTCCCTGTGTGTTTGCTGTGTTTACCATAGCGGGGAGAAAAAAAACCCATAAATATCCATCATTAATTATATTATGCTTTAAGTTTCCCAGCAAATAAAGAAACTGTAGAGTAAATTTTGTGAATCGTGTGTGCGCTTTGGTCCTGATCCCTGAAATGTCATTCTCTCTTCCTGTCAAGTGGTGGCACTGTACAGCTACAACACGGGCAAGCCTGGCGACTTGGCCTTCCAGGTCGGTGACGTGATCTACCTGACCAGGAAAAACGACGACGGCTGGTTTGAAGGGGTCCTGAACGGCATGGAGGGGTTTTTCCCTGGAAACTACGTGAAGACCACCAGCTAAGTGGCCGCTGTCAGCAGCATCCATGGGTCATGCGCAGCCTGCTAGGGCTAGAGCTAGAGTTCAGTCTTATCATATGTTCCGTGTATATGACAGTTTGATATTTAATGGATGTATAAAGTAAATGAGTTGATGCTTCCTCTGTGTCTCAGTTCCGTCAGAATTACACAGTGTTGTAAACACCAGCCAATCAGGAAGTGCATCCACTAACACCAGACTTGCTGTTTCTTTAATGTAATGGATTCCAAACTTCCAATCTTCTAATGGATTCCAAGCTGGCCTTCAAAAAATCTGAAGTTGATGGCATACGTTAAAGTTAGCCATTGTTAGGTTAAAGCAAACAAACCTGAATTAAAATGCTGTGAGTTATCCGGATTGCGTCAACGATCCTCCAATCATAAGCCCATTATTCTTAATACCACGTCCGACATCTGTCCAACACAGTGCCAAACACCTCACAACACCTGTATCGCGTATCACGTAATGATAATTCGTGACGCTATGAATCATTCGATGATGCTTTAGATGAAAACTCTGGTATGTGTATTGAAATTGAAGCCAGCAAATAAAGCCACTAACAGACTGATTCAGTCCTGATAAGAGCCTGGCCTGAGTTTCCTGACCATGTGACTGCTCTGAACACGTTCCGTCCTTAAAGCTACAGCCCTAATTCACAGGTCCATCCATTCTCTATAGTAGCGATTCAGTTCCCTTCAGAAGGCGACCACCCAGTCCTCCGCTGTCTGTAGCTCTATAGACGATGGCTGTGCGCAGATGATTGATTGAGCTCTTCTATCCCTGTTTTTCTTCACTTTGAGTCTGTAGTTTTTAATGACTTGCAAACTGATCTGTAATCAATGAGAATCAATGAGATCTATAATATTTATTGGAGTTTAGTTTTTTCTTTCTGTCCTGCTGAAATGATTAACAGTATAGAGCGGGGGGTATATACACATGTTTACTTGCTGCCCGTGTTGGGTTTACGTGAACTGGAAGCAGTAAAAGTTCAGTAAAGTCTTTTCAAAAACTTCGCCTTCTTTGTCCTCACTGTCCACTTTATCAGCTCTCTATAAACTCTGTAGTTCCACAGGTCCAGACTGTAGTCCATCTGTTTCTCTGTATACTGTATTACCCTGTTCTTCAATGGTCAGGACCCCCACAGGACCACCACAGAGGAGTATGTGGGTGGTGAATCATCTCTAGCACTCCAGTGACACTGACATGTGGTGGTGATGCTGTGTTAGTGTGTGGTGCTGATGTGAGTGGATCAGACACAGCAGTGCTGCTGGAGTGTTTAAACACTGTGTCCACTCACTGTCCACTCTATTAGACACTCCTACCCTGCTGATCCACCTTGTAGGTGTACAGTCAGAGACTTTAGCTCATCTGCTGCTGCCCAGTGCAGTGTTGGTCATCCCCTAGTCCTTCATCAGTGGTCATGGGATGCTACCCAGAAAATGCTTTTGGCTGGATAGTTTTAGTTGGTGGATGATACCTTAGTCCAGCAGTGACTCTGAGGTGTCCAGAAGCCCTGCTGTTTCTGATCCACTCACACCAGCACAACACACACTAACGCACCACCTGTGTCACACCACTGTTTAACACACGCTCTTCACAGCAAGGAGGACAAAATGATGAGATGATAAATATATAAACATAATGACATTATATTTCATATATATGACGCTGCAGTTTCTGTAACTGTGCAGGGCAGAAGGAAAATTCCGTCTCACAGGTGAGTGGTTTTTGACGTCACACGAGGCGTTCTCCTCCAGGGGTTAGGCTTCACCTCCCTCACGTTCTGTACTTGAAAGACAAAGCAGGTGCAGGCGCTGTACCTTTAACCAGCGGTGTGTGGTCGTAAACACTCAATAAAAACTGGACTGACCGTACGACTTCAGTCAGATAACACCAACTCGGAGCCAAACGTCCTTACCTGAGCCGCATAATCACGTGTACCTGTACAGGTAAGCCACCTGCGTGTTCTTTACTGCTGTTTACTACTTATTGGGGTGTTTGTTTCGGTGTAAGTTACAGAGAGTTGCTGCTCTGTGAGGTCAGTTAGGTCTTTATGAAACCTTGTATTTAACACTGAGCAGGTTCTAATATGTAATGTGTTTGTTTTTAATAAAGGCAGTGAAAGTAATCACACTAATTAAATATTTGATCAGCCCATTCTAATAACACAGAGATACTTCACAGTGGCAGAGTACACCACCGCCGACTACAAGAAACAGATAACATTAAACTAACTTATCAACAGAAAGAGATCATAAACAGACATAACAGACAAGAATACAGACGAACTGTGTAAATATGGAGATGGTCAAGGACAGACGTTATGAGTAGAGTAGAAGAATCGTCTTTTAGAGCATTGTCATAGTCTTATATGATTTAATAATATTTTTCTGGCTTAAATGCAAATTTTAAATTTGAAGTTTAGTTATTAATTTAAAAAAAGTGTAAAGTTTTAAAGATATTTAAAAAAACAACAGCTTTGTAGCTTGAAAAGATTCAAAAAACAATGTTTAATATTGTAGTTTAAATTTAAAATATTAAATATTTGTGACTTAAATGTAATGTTTTGAAAATGTATTTTTAATTTTATGTTTTTTAATTTTACATTTTTAGAATTTAAAAGTTTTGAGGCTTAAAAATAAGAATAAAAATGCGGCCTATATTTTAAGTTACGCAGAATAATTTTTAGCTTTTCATTTTTTTCTTCAGTGTTAAGCTCTAAGGGTGAAATTTTAGTTTTTTGGCCTAACAAGTTTTAAACATTTAGTTTTAAGTTTTAAAAAGCAATATCAAGTTGTGTGGCTTAAATGTAACGTTGAAAAGACTTGTTCCCGCATTTTGTGGTATAAATGTGAAGTTTTAAACATAATTTTTTGTTTGTTGTGGCTTTAATGTGATGTTTTTAAGATACATTTTTGTATTTTGCAGTTTTTTATTCTGTCGCTGTAATGTAAAATTCCAGTGTATGTTTGAAAGCTTATGCGCCACACACATGATACTTCATGTGACCTAATAAATGTTTAGACTTCATGATTTATGGAGTCATCTTTGTTGACGTGTGAAAGTCTTTGTGGAAGTTTTGGAGCAGTGAAAGTATAGTAGGTGAATTTACTCCTGGCACAAATACCTGATGTTTTAGTGAGTTTATACTACAGAAACCTGAAGCAGTTTTTTGGAATCAGTATATAAACCTTGTTGAAATGATGTTTTTAACCTTGAATCAACTGCAACTAACTCAAATAGCCACCGCTAGCTTGTATTTTTCCTTCATGAGCTTTAGGATTTTATTTGCTGAGATAAAATCATAGTTAAAATGAAAAAAAAAAAAAAAAAACCAAAAAAAATGGCTGGCATCCCAGTAAAACAAAACTTGACAGAAGTTGTTAAGGCTGCAGTTACGAATGTTTTACATAATGCCTACGTATTTGATGAGTGATAGAAACACGTTTTCCTCATTGCTCAGTTAACTGGTTCTGTTCCTTTACCCGTAGTTCTTTAGTACTAATTCTTTAGGATTACTTTAGGACTAACCCTGTCTGGTTTTAAACAGAGCACTGCTCAAGAAAATGCTCCCCAGAAAAAGTCATTGCGCCTCTCCTCTGACTCATTACAACTGATTTTAGTGGAGGAATGGTGGGTTAAGATGGTTCAAGTGAGGCTGTTTAGGCAATCTATAAATTTACTTACTACTGGCCCTAGACTCATTTTTAATTTGGCATCTTAAAAATAAAGTTTCAAAGATTCATTTTTAATTTGGAATCTTAAAAATAAAGTTTCAAAGATTCATTTTTAATTTGGAATCTTAGCAGCAAGGTTTTGAAGAATCATTTTTAGTTTGGCTTCTTAAAAGTAAGATTTTGAAGATTCGTTTTTAATTTGGTGTCTTAAAAGTAATTTTTAAAAGATTCATTTTTGGTTTGGCATCTTAAAAGTAAGATTTTGGAGGTTTATTTTTAATTTGTAATCTTAAAAGTAAAGTTTAAAAGATTCATTTTTAATTTGCCATCTTTAAAGTTTTAAAAATGTATTTAAATTTTGTAGGTTAAATCTAAAATGTGAACATGTTACCCATAGTTCCTTTAGTTCTTATTCTGTCTGGTGTTAAAAAGAGCACTGCTCGAGGAAATGTTCCCCAAGCAAGGTCGTTGCTCCTCTCCTCTGACTAACTACAAATGATTCCAGTGGAGGAATAGTGGGGATGACTCAAGTCATGCTGGTTAGGCCACCTATGTATTTAGTCATTATTGGCTCTAGACTAGGAGCCCCCAGGAGACCCCCTAGGTGAACCTGGCTATCTAAGTATTTGTTTACTTAATAGGTCATTTAAATAAGATCAGATACATAACAACACATTTGAGATGGGCTGGTCCGGGCCCACCTTGGATCACTGACCTTGACTGATTTGATTGCCACAACAACCAACATATCCTGCATAAAGATGGTTCCTCATAGGTTCTTTAGTAAATGGGATGGTGTGAATGCAGTGGTTCTTCAGAAAGATAAAGGGTGTGTTGTATATGGTTCTATACAGAACCTTTTAGTAATGTAGTTCTATAAACCACCAAAGAGGGTTCTTATTGTTAGAGCACTTCCAAAAATCTGGCTCAAGGGAAAGCACAGTTAGTTGTTCTATATAGAACCTGTAACACTTAAAGAACCACTACTACTTAGGTAGTTCTTTGCATGCTAAAATTGAAAATAAAAATAAGTTGATGGAGAGTATATGTTGTGTATGGTTCTATATAGCACCAAAAAGGGTTCTTCTATTGTTACAGCACTCTCAAAAACTCTTGTTCAAGGGTTCTTTAGTACAAACAATAGTATTACTAAATAAAATAAAATAAATAAATAAATATTCGAAGAACCACTCACATGCATAAATAGTTCTGAAGTGGTTCTTTTGATTTTTGGAGAATAACTTGTATGTGGTTCTGTATAGTACCAAAAAGGTTCTTCTAATGCTACAAGCTTGACATCATAACGAGTAGAACACATTTTGGTGCTATATAGAATTTTAAGAACCGATTACTATGTTGCACCACCACAAAGGGTTCTTCTTCTCCCCAAAAAGCTAGAACAATGTTCTTCAGTAAAGACAGGGTTCTATATAAAACCGTGAAGGCTTAAAGAATCATTTGCATGCTTGTTGGTGGTCCTGAAATGGTTCTCCACTTTGTTGGAGAATGTCTTGTATGTGGTTCTAGGTACCAAACCAAAAACAGTTCTTCTGTTATTATGATGGCTGATTTTAACGATAGAAGAACCTTTTGGGTGCTATATAGAACCCAAAAACATTCTATATAGAACTATCTACAGTACATTCTCCATCAATCTGAAGAACCGTTTTAGCTTGAAATGGTTATATATAGGACTTAACCGTGGCCGTGGTTTTACCATGGAGAACCATAAAGAACCGTGTTTGATGAAGTAGGAAACAAGTTAAAGGCCAGCCCTGACTAAATAAGTGGAGGGGCTTAGCGAGTCCGAATGCTTCCAGACAGGTGTACTGTGCGATGATCCCACGCTCTGTGGCAGGTACAGGTTTATTTCTGGAGCGAAGATGGAACTTCAGTTACAAAGACTGGTCGACCGACCATTTTGGGGGTCTGGCAACCCTGGAATGCTTTAGGTGGGCGTAGTGCTGGCCATATGTCACTTATCCGTTTACTGAGAATTCTGTTCTTTTCTTTACAGCAGAATTCCAGCAGAATTTGGGCTCTTCTTTAGTATGTTCCCTCAAAATGACACCTTTCCTTTCATACAGTAAGTGTCTCTCTTTTAAAACCGCTTAATATACAACAGGGTTCAGAATAATTCATAGTGTAGAAATAATATGAATTTATAGAAGATACTGAATAATTCATAGTAGATTCTAAACAATGTATAGTAGATACTGAATAATTTATAGTGGATACTGAATAATTCATAGTAGATACTGAATAATTCATAGTGGATACTGAATAATTCATAGTAGATTCTGAACAATATATAGTAGATACTGAATAATTCATAGTGGTTACTGAATAATTTATAGTAGATTCTGAACAATGTATAGTAGATACTGAATAATTCATAGTGGATACTGAATAATGTATAGTAGATTCTGAACAATATATAGTAGATACTGAATAATTTATAGTAGATACTGGATAATTCATAGTGGATACTGAATAATTCATAGTAGATTCTGAACAATGTATAGTAGATACTGAATAATTCATAGTAGTTACTGAATAATTCATAGTGGATACTGAATAATGTATAGTAGATTCTGAACAATGTATAGTAGATACTGAATAATTCATAGTGGTTACTGAATAATTCATAGTAGATTCTGAACAATGTATAGTAGATACTGAATAATTCATAGTGGTTACTGAATAATTCATAGTGGATACTGAATAATGTATAGTAGATTCTGAACAATGTATAGTAGATACTGAATAATTTATAGTAGATACTGGATAATTCATAGTGGATACTGAATAATTCATAGTAGATTCTGAACAATGTATAGTAGATACTGAATAATTCATAGTAGTTACTGAATAATTCATAGTGGATACTGAATAATGTATAGTAGATTCTGAACAATGTATAGTAGATACTGAATAATTCATAGTGATTACTGAATAATTCATAGTGGTTACTAAAAAAATTATAGTAGATTCTGAACAATGTATAGTAGATACTGAATAATTCATAGTGGTTACTGAATAATTCATAGTGGATACTGAATAATGTATAGTAGATTCTGAACAATGTATAGTAGATACTGAATAATTTATAGTAGATATTGAATAATTCATAGTGGATACTGAATAATTCATAGTAGATTCTGAACAATGTATAGTAGATACTGAATAATTCATAGTGGTTACTGAATAATTCATAGTGGATACTGAATAATGTATAGTAGATTCTGAACAATGTATAGTAGATACTGAATAATTCATAGTGGTTACTGAATAATTCATAGTGGTTACTGAAAAATTTATAGTAGATTCTGAACAATGTATAGTAGATACTGAATAATTTATAGTAGATTCTGAACAATGTATAGTAGATACTGAATAATTCATAGTAGATTCTGAACAATGTATAGTAGATACTGAATAATTCATAATGGTTACTGAATAATTCATAGTGGATACTAAATAATGTATAGTAGATTCTGAACAATGTATAGTAGATACTGAATAATTCATAGTGGTTACTGAATAATTCATAGTGGTTACTGAATAATTCATAGAAGATTCTGAACAATGTATAGTAGATACTGAATAATTCATAGTGGTTACTGAATAATTCATAGTGGTTACTGAATAATTCATAGAAGATTCTGAACAATGTATAGTAGATACTGAATAATTCATAGTGGTTACTGAATAATTCAAAGTGGAAACACTAATTTATAGCAGTTAATGAATGATTCGTAGTATATACTAAATAATTTCTAGTAGATATTGAAAAAATCATAGTGGATATTGAATAATTGCTAGTAGATGCTGAATAATTGATAGCAGTGTTGGAACTGCTTTCTGGAAATTATATGTTTAACTCCTTTAACTCCTGAGTAGTGTTTTGTATTAGTAGTTTAGTATATCTGACTTTGATCTCTTATGTAAGAGGGGAGTACACTACTGATCTAAGAGGTGGGAATGATAATCCTAGGGGGAGTTGGGGGCTTTCCTTACAGTAGATGGACACATACCTCTGATCTTCACACTTACTTCCCTTCTCCTGCAGGATCTTTGTGCCAGTGGTTGCCTTCATTATTGCCATTCTCTGCTGCTTCTCCTTCTGTAAGGCCCTTCAACGGGTCCGCAGGGATAACCTGGAGCGCCAGACCCAAAGTCTCAACACCCATGAGCGGCCATCTGTCTACGTCATCCCCATGTCGGGCCGTGAAGAGCTGCAACGTGGACACTCACACACAGTGGACCGCTACGGCCCTCCTCCGTCTTATCACGAGGTAACTGCTCCCCTCAGCTTTCCGAACAACTACCATACAACTCGCGCTACCACATGTGAGTGTAATAAACACAGTTGTGTACGGAATGCTTCTGTAGAGCTGGAGGAGCAGGAATCCTCCCCCCTAAAGCCCTGGATACGTCTGCTCAGTATAAGACTCCATCCCTGGCCCTGATCTTATCCTTGACCTGGTTTATCAGTGTAATCAATGCCAGAGTAAAGGATCTGCATAACACCATCATAACGCCCCCATTCCCTGCCCTGTCCTCCAGGGTGTTATCCATGGTCATCATCATATACCTGCTCTATCTAATCTACCTATCCATTCATTTATCTGTCCATCCATCTCTCTCACTATCTTTTTATCTGTCTGTCTGCCTATCTGTCTGTCTATCAATCGTCTATCTATCTATCTATCTATCTATCTATCTATCTATCTATCTATCTATCTATCTATCTCTGTTGTCTAACTGTCTATCTGTCTATCTCTCCATCCATCTATCAGTGTATATGTATTTATTGGTGTGTCTGTTGTTTGCAGTTGGAGCTAAAGCCTGACTTCATTCCTCTTGGTCCTCCTCCTTCATACTCTGAATCTACCTCCTCTCCACCGTATGAGCCCCCTGTCTCCACACCAGCACAGACACACACGCTGAACGTTTCAGAAGCTCTATAAACTCAGGAAAGAGTGGTCAGCTCATCTCAGGAACCTCCAGTACCTGCACAGAGCTGAGAGGCTGACACAGGAGAGAGTCCACCGCTGCTGTTTGTCTGCCTGCTCCACACCGAAATATAATGGTGCCAAAGACAAGGTTGCTCTGGGTTCTCTAAAGGGCCTTTCCGTGGATGGTTCTTCACATGACTGTAAATAGTGATGGTTGTGTAGAGTGAAGTGTTTGGAGCACTGAACATATTTAAATGCTTGTAAATAGTGTAAATAGGTTTTTGTAAACTTTATAAATACAATAAAGATGTAAATAACAATGAATAAAAATGTTCCGAGATTCATTTCCATGGTGCTAAAGAATGCTGTACTGACGTGTGGGATATGCGTGTGGGGCTTCCTGCTTTGAATGTGGAATGTGATTTCTACCAAAGTCGCCTATCTACAAGCAGGACGCTGCCGGTCACCATCACTAAACATCTGTGGGCGGCCAATGCACTGTCCCACTGTGGGTGGTAATGCTTTCTATGGCATATCCCCGGTACACATTTGACACTGTGGTTTGAGGAATGTTGAATGCCTGCACAACCCGGAATGGAACGAAAAAAATTATGTGTTCCAACCATGTGGTACCCACTATCATGCCTCGCTCATACTTCTTGCCATGAGCACGCTGGCCAGTGTTCAACCTCAAATGATGAAGAACACTGCTATCTAGTGTTTGAGGGACTCAACGCAATGTGAAGTGAACCCTTGTCTACCAACCATCTTTGATCATAAACTGTTCATAACAAATCAATACAGTATCATTAAATATACCATCGTGATGTTCAATGCTTTCAATACTTACACCCTTATTCATTAATGAATGAACAAGTGGAGTCCGAATAGAGCTCTGGACTTTTTTCCGCCATTCTGATACACAATGACATCTTTTCCATGTCAATGGGATAAGTTTTTCCACACGGTGGTCTAAGAAGTGAGAAGCTACCCACTGCATCAGTCAGGGCTTCAAAGGGTTGTTGCCAGCTGAAACATATTAAGCACTGTAGCAGTTATCTAATCAAAGGCTAAGGATTTACTTTGGCCAGGCTGTGCATGTACACCAGTTAAAACCCTTGTTCAGTGAAAAAGTCACCTGCTCTAGCCGAATGTAGTTTGCCAAAAGACCCCCAAAACAACTGACACTCCCAGAACTTCTAAACATTTTCACAGTCAACTTTCCTGCTTATTCAGCAGCATTAGGGGTTAAAAAGGCCTAAAGGTCCAAATTCTTTCCACTCCAATCTGCTTGTCAAGTCAAGAGTGAGTTGACTTCTAACACCAATGAAGAAAAACAAAGTATGGCACCAGTGGACTCTAATGTTAGCTAGCTAGTGACCCTAGCTACTGCTAGCGCCCACTGACAAAACCCAAATAGGCCTTTTGGGGATCTCCTTGATGCAGATTACAGGCTTTATGATGTGTGTCTTGCTATGAACCCACATCTTCACATTATTATTGTTAGCTATTGTTATTTGCTGCTCAGCTAAAGCAAATATTTCATCTCCACCGTAGCTAGTTAGCTAGCTTGCTATTTTCGTCAGCTCTCCTAAATGACAAGTCTGACAAGCAAAACGTGAAGATGTGGGTTCATAGCAACACTGTATAAGACCTACAGACTATATCAAGGGTCTCCACAAATAATCTGTTTGGGTTTTGGCAGTGGGCACTAGCATTAGCTAGCTTAGCCAGGTTTACTAGCTAACATTAGAGTCCACTGGTGCCATACTTTGTTCTTCTTCATTGGTGTAAGAAAATTTAACCCACCTTATCAACTACAGACAAATCCACTTCTCTTTCCCATCACAAGGAAAGAGCTAGAACAACAACTGAGTAGGTTTTAGACAAATTCCAGCAATGAGAACCAGTTAGCCAGTACAGTAGAGGCTAGGACCTGGACATGGAGGTCGACACAAGTAGTGTGCACAAGTCACAAGCATATAGGTTTCATTTAATGACATTAACTAAAGATAAACTCAGTCTAATGTGCTAGACTAAAAAACAACTCTGGTCAAACTCAAACCCTCAAACTCCAACCCTGTAGTTCCTGCATGTTGTATATGACAGAAACAGTACAGAACCATGCTAAAACCTCTGTGTGGAAAACCCCACCAGCTGCCTCTGACCCTCTGCACACCACAAGACAATCACATCCAGCAGCAGCCGTGATTGTCTCATGGAGTTGTAAAAGCTTTCCGCTGCCCTTCTGCGCAGTTACTCAACACAGTGCTGTTAAACATTGACCAGGGTGAAGTGAGCAGCAATTAACCCCTCTCTCCTACATGCCTGTAACTTTCTGTGTTCAGCTCCCACAGGCTGCACCCTCCAGGGCCAAAGTCCTCAGCAGGTCCCGTACAGGAGATGCAGTGTGACTGGGCTAGATTTGTCCTCCAGCTTTCCAAGCTGTGGGGTGAATGAACGCTGCTGGCACAGCTAATCTCCTAATCTCACTGCTTTATGATAGCCTGAAAGCAAACACACACAAACACCACCTTTCAAAAGTTTGGGGAAGTTTTGTTTTTGTGATTCATCTGTTTGATTTTCACTGTTACTGTTCACACTTCTGGTATCAACCAGGTGTTTCACGCTCCTTCATATGCTTTAGCTACGCGGGGGGCTACGTTAAAAAACAGGAATTAGGATTATAAAGTGTTACTAGGTTTTAAAAGCAGCTAAAGCCTATTCAGTTTGATTCTGCGTTTTCCCTTATGAAACGATAATATATGGCAATGTATTGGAAAATATAGTGCAATATATTAAATAATACAATGTCATATATGGGATAACAAGTGCATATATTTTGCATATATTTATATAGTGATAAATATATTACAATATATTGTATAATACATAAGGAATTGCCGCTTTTCATATATTGTATGTATGGTATATATTGTAATATATTTCATTTTATACGTAATAGACATTATATGTATTTCTCTATATGTGTTTGCATATATGATAATGTATATAGTTTTATATATGTGAGAATATATACATACTGTATATTGCCACATGTATGTATGAAAATATTCTCACATATATAAAACTATATATATTATCATATATGCAAACACATATGGAGAAATACATATGCCTATTACATATAAAATGAAATATATTACAATATATAAGTAAATATATATTATACTACCATACATACAATATATGAAAAGAGGCAATTCCTTATGTATTATACCATATATTGTAATATATTTATCACTATATAAATATATGCAAAATATGTGCACTTGTTTCCCATATATGACACTGTATTTAATATATTGCACGATATTTTCCAATACATTGCCATATATTATCGTTTCATAAGGGTTATTAAGTCTTATTTTTAATGATGTTGAACAGGACATTTCAGTGGCCACTCTTTACACCCTCGTTACACGCGCCATTCTTTTCTGTAGACTCACTTTCAGGTTCTCAAAGAGATACACTGCCGAAGTTGCACCATCCAATCTATCCATCATCCAAACCCTAAACACATTCAGTGGTGCTGAGATCTGGACTCTGGGATGGTCAGACCACTGTGACCAGCAGCTTCTTAGTTTGAACCGCTACACATCCTGTCAGACCTCCATAGCACTGAGGTGTCTTCTCATAGGGATGGACAGAAACGCATGTGGATGTGTCTTCAAAATGGTTCACTGTAGAAGGCCAAGGCGTTGTTGGTCCTGACGTACTGTAAAGAATCTGAGTGTATTTACACGGATGAAAAATTGTCTAGGCTGGGAAGACGTTGTCCGCACTCTTCATTCCCTTCCCAAGGAAACCAGCTGTCAGTGGTACATGCTTGATGTTGATGTTCCTATTCACCATCTTCTTAATCAAGTGTTCCGTTCCACCTTAAAAGCTGCAGCTTGTACAGTCACCAAAATGTCCTGCAGCACCGTTTAAGGTGGAACGGAAAATTCCCAAAACCAAATGGAGAACAGGAACTTCGGCTCCCACATCTTTAACAGGCTCCCTGGATAACTTTAATCCTACAGTCTCCACATTTCATTTCAGACAGTTATATGGAAGATATCTGCTAACCAACATTTAAAACACCATCATTGTGTATCCAAATTTTTGACTGGCGGCGTATAAGCTTGACCCACGACATTAATTTACCGTATTTAATGGCTATGAAACACAGGCTGATGTAAAATGCTCAAGGCGAAAGGAAATGCGGTTTATTCCGAGACATTTTGAATAATACATAAAATCATTAATGAATATAACGTCTAAATGTCAAAGCAGATGGATGCTATTTGTTGTCACATGATTAATATCCGGTAAAGCTTGACGGAGGAAGCGAGACGGACTTTCTCCCGGAGCTAATGACTCATTCTTTACATCTGTAACACGAATCTGTCTCAAACAGGGAACAAAAAGTCTGCGAGATTAAAATCCTGATAAGGTTACAGGGTTTGGCTGTGTAAATCACAGGAATACTAAAGCATAGGAATGCTAGGAAGTCACAAAGTTCAACATCATTCCATTTACACAGCTAGCCAGCTGTAAAACACACCCACCGCAGTTATCGTAACAAACCGCAGCGTCACTGTGACATCACGTCTTGCATTCGGGAATGTGACTAATAAGTGGAAAAACCGAAGCACTCTGGTAAGATTCCTACTCCCAAATCACATGGAAGCTAAGGAATGGTGCACTGACCTGCAGGAATGTGGATGTGATTTCTGCCAGAAGTCTCCGGTCATGATCAGAGAGTGGCCACTGCGCAGTCCACTGCAGGTGGGAATGCCTTCTAAGATGTATTCCCGGTACACACATGACACTGTGGATCATACACACATGAACTTTGGAAATGGAATGTCTCATCTGTCTGGCATCCACAGTCATGTCTCGTTCAAATTGACCCAATTCTGGACAACTTGGCCCTAATGTCACAGTGCGTTATCCTGCTGGAACGTCCCATCATTGTAGTGGAACATGAAGTCCATGAAGGGCTTCAGATGGTCACCAAGCAGTAAAATGTAGTGGCACCGGATAATGGCGTGTTTAGGTAGACCAGTGGACTCAGCCTATGCCACGAGAACACACCCCACAAAAGTATGGAACCATCACCAGCCAACAAAGTACATTGTTGACACCTGGAATCCATGGCAGTGACTGTTACAGTAATGACTGTTTCAGTAGTGACTGTTACAGTAATGACTGTTTCAGTAGTGACTGTTACAGTAATGACTGTTACAGTAATGACTGTTTCAGTAGTGACTGCTTCAGTAGTGACTGTTACAGTAATGACTGTTACAGTAATGACTGTTTCAGTAGTGACTGCTTCAGTAGTGACTGCTTCAGTAGTGACTGTTACAGTAATGACTGTTTCAGTAGTGACTGTTTCAGTAGTGACTGTTACAGTAGTGACTGTTTCAGTAGTGACTGTTTCAGTAAG